>SDVV010043255.1:0-10267 GCA_016164225.1 Gammarus roeselii
ACCATACTTATTGGGTTTAAATAAAATGAAATTTGTCAATCATAAATCGGTTATAAATTTAAACGAAGAAAAGGACACTGGTCAGGTCTTTTGAGCTGATTAAAGATATGGCTAATGCTTCCTGTGGTCACTTCAGAGAAGGCTTGCTATTTACTCACGTGGTCTTACCATAAAATTCTTCTGACAATGTCAGCAGGTCCTTCTCGAATAATATTTATAATATATTTACCTTCTTCAATATACATGTTTATGTTTTACATAATGTAATGTTACAACGAAACTAGTACATTGCACCAAAATCACTTCACTGTACTTTTTCCCAATGTTGTGCCCATGTTATCGTATAGTTGTTACAGAAGCTTAATGTTTAATATGCAGGGGAACTATTGTTAAATTTGCGTATCTATTTAACAAGGAAAGCATTCAGTTTCACAACCGATGTTTTACTGCAATATTCAGCGGCTAATCAATACAATTTTGCTGCACATATTTTGCGGTCCTTGCGCGTAATAATATTTTGTGGTCGCATCAAACTGTCGATGTGACCACAAAGAAGATTACTTTGAGGTTGCATCGTATGGCAGGTCGTGTGTCGCAGTGCCAAACAGAATAGTTGTTTGGGCTCACATCACACGGTATGTAGTGTGAGCTGCGACCACATGGAATACATGTTTGTGGTCACATCATACAAAAATTCGTGTGTCGTAGCGAATCACACAGAATTCCAGTTTGTGGTCGCGTCCCTGACCACATTGCAGTGAAGAACGCAATTGCTGTTAACACGGTGCCGCATTAGGGGTTAAAGGAATGACACATGGTCACGTCAAGGCCACAGAAGGGAGGGGTGACAAAGGGGGGGGGGGGGTACTAGGGAGAGGTGTTAAAGGCAGTGGACGGAAGTGCTAGGGCATTTTTTTAAGAAATGTGAGGATGTCGAAGGCATTTATTTTCTAAGCCATAGTTCTAGGATCTTGTGCCGCTAGGATGTGGCGCACCACCATGAATGGAAATCAACATGGAGCCTCATCAGAACTGAAAATTAAGGTGGAGCACCACGAGGAACGTAACTCAAGATGGAGCACCACCAGTTCTGTATATTAAGGTGGAGCACCACGAGGAACGTAACTCAAAATGGAGCACCACCAGAACTGTAAATTAAGGTGGAGCACCACGAGGAACGTAATTCAAGATGAAGCACCACCAGAACTGTAAATTAAGGTGGAGCACCACGAGGAACGTAATTGAAGATGGAGCACCACCAGTACTGTAAATTAAGGTGGAGCGCCACGAGGAACGTAATTCAAGATGGAGCACCACCAGAACTGTAAATTAAGGTGGAGCACCACGAGGAACGTAAATTAAGATGGAGCACCACCAGGAAATAAAATCAAGATGGTGTACCACCCGGAATGTAAATCAAGATGGAGCACCACCAGGAATTAAAATCAAGATGGAGCACCACCAGGAATTTAAATCAAGATGATGTACCACCTGGAATGTAAATCAAGATGGAGCGCCACCAGGAATTAAAATCAAGATGGAACACCACCAGGAATGAAAATCGAGATGGTGTACCACCTGGAATGTAAATCAAGATGGAGCACTACCAGGAATATAAATCAAGAAGAAGTGCTGCCAGGAATTCAAATCAAGATAGACTGCTTCCAGGAATGTGAATCAAGATTGAGCGCCACCAGAATCGTAAATCAATACGGAACGCCACCAGAAATGCAAATCATGATACCCAGTTACGTGTGCAACCAGGCATTCGCACAGTCGCCAACAAAAGATCCGTACCTATTTTTTCAGCTATATTATGGATTATTTTTCTATTAAAGTCGAGTATTTTTTCGCGACAATTTCGCTTCCTTTTGTCAAGTTTATTATGTATCGCTTGTTGTTCATATATAAAAGCTGTGGTCTGATATTGTGAGATTTCCTTCAATTGGAGGGCCGGTCGGAGTGGCCAACGCGATAGGAGAAACATCTCATTGACAGGCACATTGCTTGACGTTCGTCCAGTCTGCTTTCTAATGGAGACCTGATGAATTATCTTGGGGTAGAAGATACACGACTAGCACTTCAACCGATGCGGTAATCGTATACCAAAAGTCAAAGGGTAGCATTAAAGTAGTACAAAATAAAAGGTACTGTGAAATGTTGGAAGAATCGTATTAGGGGCTGAGCAGGTATCCAGAAAGTGGATGTTCACTGATATCAGGAGTTGACTTGATTTGGCATGAGTTGGGACTCCATGGTAGCGAGGAGGCATGAACTCATGCCATAGATGAACACGACAATATCAGCATGAGCATGTGAGCGCATTCATTGGGCAGTAATGAATTAGTCGGGCATGGTCATCCCAATGTTTGATGATGACAATTCTATTGCAGCTGTTCTATAAAATAGGGATAACAGCACCTGGCTGAATCACTAATTGATTTTATGTTGTGAGTATATGTTGTTGTGAGTATATGTTATGCTGTGAGCATATGTTATGTTGTGAGCATATGATATGTTGTGAGCATATGCTATGTTGTGAGCATATGTTATGTTGTGAGCATATATTGTGAGCATATGGATAAGAGAGTATGAACTTTTCCTGCCGTTTGTCGCCCTCCAGCTTGGAGGGGACGGTTGTGTGTCACGTTCTGTAATGCCAAAGCAGTGGTGGTTCTATAGTCGCACCCTCCAGCTTGGAGAACGGCTGTGTGTCACGTGCTATGATGTCAAAGCAGTGGGGGTTCTCTAGTCGCGCCTTCCAGCTTGGAGGGACGGCTGTGTGTCACGTGCTATGATGTCAAAGCAGTGGGGGTTCTATAGTCACTCCCTCCAGCTTGGAGGGACGGCTGTGTGTCACGTTCTATGATGCCAAGGCAGTGGTGGTTCTATAGTCGCGCCCTCCAGCTTGGAGGGACGGCTGTGTGTCACGTGCTATGATGTCAAAGCAGTGGTGGTTCTATAGTCGCGCCCTCCGGCTTGGAGGGACGGCTGTTTGTCACATGCTTTAATGTCAAAGCAGTGGTGGTTCTATAGTCGCGTCCTCCAGCTTGGAGGGACGGCTGTGTGTCACGTGCTATAATGTCAAAGCAGTGGTGGTTCTATAGTCGCGCCCTCCAGCTTGGAGGGACGGCTGAGTGTCACGTTCTATGATGCCAAGGCAGTGGTGGTTCTATAGTCGCGCCCTCCAGCTTGGAGGGACGGCTGTGTGTCACGTTCTATGATGCCAAGGCAGCGGTGGTTCTATAGTCGATGCTCACCTCGTGTAAATTCACTTGTGCAAGAAGGGATCGAGAGGCAGTCTTTGGGTATAGAAGCGTCTCATTATACACAGCGGTGGAAAGTACAGCCATTCAACTATTCTCCCCATCGGTCAGTTTATGACCTCAAATGACACACAAAAAACAGGAATTCAATAAGAATTCCACGTGGTGTTGTAATCTTTGAAGGAAAGCCAAACGCATTTAAAGAGAGACCAAAATGCGTATGGGACAGCAATAAACTTTGAAATGCAAATACTACCAACTGAATTGATTTTAGTGATGCTTGGAGCGAATTTGGAGATTAGTTGATCATTCAATTAAGCTTTGTCTATTTAGTGTGCTGGATTATTTAATTGAACGTTTGACCTACTACACAGCTCGTACGAGTGTATATTTAGTGTGCTGGATATCCCTGTAAGCATGATACAAATACACGAGGCAGTGTGCACAATGATCAGCCTTGCACAAGATAAGAAAGTGGTTCATAGTTGATAGTTTGGAGGGTGAACACGTAGGGCACCGGCTTCGAAGATGATAAGGGTTTATTCGCCGATTATCTACAAAGTGTCGCCATGTATTTGAAAGGAGGAATGAACTTAGTTTAAATTTTTTTAGTAAAGGATTCAAACGGATAGAATTGGTCATGTAATTTTTGTCAACTGTTTTTCCGCATTCAATATAAGCATATTTCTCATGGTGAAATGACTTCGCCCACAAATTCTTGACAGGCATGAGTGCAGACAAGAAAGACGGAACATATATTCGTCAATGGAGGTCATGTTTTTTTATGTACCTGTATATTGTGATTATACTTTCTTAAAATTACCCTAAAATCAATTTTGATGATTTACCGTGCACTTTGAGTTTGTACAATTGTAAATAGACATTTACACGTTGCGTGTGAACTAAAATGCCTCCTTTTTATGGAAGGTTTTTATATAAGGATTCATCACACCATGACAATAAAACACCCCTTGGTGTTGAAAAACAACAGCATACAAATTAAATCCAAAATTAATGAACAACAGGAAAATAAATACACGAAGCACCCGAGTAGACAGACCCAAACTAAATACGTGACATGGTAAGAAGTACACAGCACTGTATCAATCAATATATCGACTAGTTGCGGTACAAACATACTAAGCCGTACAGTCCATGTTTGTATATTTTAAATTTAAATGACGAAAGCAGGAAGCTTGCTCACATTCTTTCCGATAAGTTCCCTTGTTTCTGGGGCTCCCGGCCTCTGCATGCGTCACTGCAAACAATACTCAAATGATGTCGCTCACGTCATCTTCCTCTAAGCAACGTCTCAGACCTCCTCACTGGGAGATAAATAGGAACACAAACGTCAGCTGGGACACGCCCCTGCGTTAGGACACGTTACCACGTTAGGACATGTTTCTACACGTTACTGCGGTAGGTCCTGTAGGCTTAGAACACGCTTCCATACGTTATTACATTCGGACTCATTTACGTTGGAAGATATGAGGTCGTAACTCGCTACCACGTCCACCTTGACTAAAGCATGGTAATAATGGGTGCGGTATTCTAACGTTCATGCAGTGAACTGGGAAAGGCTTGGGTAGTTATCGATTTAATTCTTCTTTTATGACAAGGGTCGCCTTTGACAAACATGGACGCAGGGAGCAGGTAAACCTGCTGTAGTAGGGAACTGGTGACACTAGGGTCATCACAACAGCTGCTGTAGAAGGGAACTGGTGGCACTAGCCATCACAACAGTTGCTGTACTAGGGAACAGTGGGAGCTAGAGTCATCACAACAGCTGCTGTGGTAGGTTACTGGTGGCGTTAGAGTCATCATAACAGGTGCTGTAGTAGGAAACTGGTGCCGTCAGGGTCACCACAACAGCTGCTGTAGTAGGGAACCTTATAGCACTTGGGTCATCAAAGCAGCTGCTTTACTAGGGAACTGGTGGCACTAGGATCATCCCAACAGCTGCTGTAGTAGGGAGCGGTGGCACAAAGATCATGTAAACAGCTGCTTTAGTAGGGAACTGGTAGCACTAGGATCATCACAACAGCTGCTGAAGTAGGGAACTGGTAGCACTAGGGTCATCACAACAGCTGCTGAAGTAGGGAACTGGTGGCACTCGGGTCATCATAACAGCTGCTGTTTTAGGGAACTGGTAGCACTAGGGTCATCACAACAGTTACCGTAGTAAGGAACTGGTAGCACTAGGGTCATCACAACAGCTGCTGTAGTAGGGAACTGGTAGCACTAGGGTCATCCAAACAGCTGCTGTAGTAGGGAACTGGTAGCACTAAATCATCACAACAGCTGCTGTAGTAGGGAACTCGTAGCACTAGGGTCACCACAAGAGCTGTTGTCGTATTCGAGGGAAGGGTAGGGGCAGAGGGAACTCTCGCCGCTGTAACTAGCACACTAATCTCGAAACCAGTCGCCTAGTCAAGGAACATATGCACGTATGTTGAGAACTGAGACAAAATAACATCCAGCAACTTTATCGTTCGCGTTTCTGAAGGGTATAAAATACAATCAACTTCCACCCCTAACCAAGCAGAACCAATCCCTCGCAACATTATTCACTCTCCCCTCAGATTTGTTTGAATCATGAAACATCTGCCAAGCTATATCAGTGGCCATACCCCTAGTCAGCCCTGAGCTGGACCAGTTGGTTTCTCGGGTCTTCTCCGTGAAGGAAGGTAGATGCTTTGATCGAGTGATCATCGATATCTCATCCTTTAATGGGTCATGAGAACAAAACTACTTTCCGAACGGTAGGCATAAATTCCTTCAAAAACCTAGAACAACCCGACGATTTTATAGTCTCAATTGATTTATCTGATACCTTCTTCAGTATCCCCCTCAACAACTCTAACAAAAAAAATCGTTACCTTTGATTTCAATACTTCTCGATCCATGTTCAATGTTCTCCTTTTAGGACTCACCAGCCGTATGCTGAAGACATAAATTTCAATCGCTAAAGAGCGATGGTAGGAGCAATGAGTCTATGACGGCGGAATGAGCCCACATCACTTATGTTACGTCGTCTTGATAGTATTCATGGTGGCGATGTATATGAGCTGTTTTATTTACTCACAATATTGTTTGACGAGACTTGTAGGGACTCATGGTCAGCAATAGCTGGAAGTGAATAGGATATGCATGATTTGAGGGGTTAGTGTTTTCCTATTGGATTTCTTCTAAATAACCCATGTTTTGACCACACTTCTATAAACCGTGCTGTCGCCCGTCCTAGGCCTACTTGCTTACTATACTACCACGACAACCTCAACGATGAGGATTTTTAAAGATTTAAGGATTTAACATTTATTTTGGTGTAATGGCATGTTGACAAAAATGCAGGAATATCAGCATACACAGATGATACGTACCAGGCTTTTGTCAGTGTGAGATGTTCTGAAGACACCAATTGCTATTTAGATGAACCAAATATTAACTTATAGATAAAGTAGGGGAGTAAGTACTTCCACATCCCGCCAGTCGATGGACATTGTTGGAGTACATTCTCTAATCTCCATTTTTTAATATGTAGAGATAAATCAAAAAACATAACAGTGGACTACTGATTTCATGACAAATAAGCAAAGTAAGTAGGGTCTTATGCAGTTACTTAGTAATGACAATTTACTGTTCCAACTGACAATTAATAAAAAACTTTAGGGTAGAAAATGTGCGAAATGAGGTTGTTTATTACATTACTCACATATTGTTAGGCACACGAAGACACCAATTTTGAAACTAACTGCTTTGTTAGCTTGACATGTTACATATGCAGAGGACAAAAACATTTCAATGAGTCATAATTGATGGGTATTATAATTGAACGGATTTCTACATGAGCAAGATAAATGGAAATTTGAGTATATGAAACAGAGAAAAAAATCGAATGAGAGTATCTATAAAATGGAACAGATAGATCACAAATAGTTGACACGGAAAATGCATAGCAGAAGTAAATTACAGTTCAAAAATTTCTTCCGTACAAGTTCAAACAAGTATAATTTTAGTTTGCGTTTGATGGTAGATATGCTGCTACTCGTCCTTATATCTATGGCGATCGAATTCTAAGTTACTGTGAAGTTACGGTGACGAGTTACGGTGAATTTTCAAATCCGCAGGGTTACAAAAATTATACACAAGATTATTTGAACCTAAAAGATCATTATCAATGTAAATTAGTTGCTTCAAAGCTTGTACACAAACACCGCAGAGGAAAAAGAAATTATGTGACCCTGTGGGAGAATATTCCATTGACAAAAGAGAGGCAACGTGTGGTCATGTCTGCTAACATGAGCTAGTGTTCTAATGATACGCTTTTAACTAAGATTGATAGGTCCTAAGTTTGTTTTGTTGGTATAATCATACATGTTTACACAACATGTCAGAAAGGGATGAATAAGGCTGTTTCACAAATGACCTGTATCAGAAATCGTGAGACAATTTCTAATTTTGTTAGGGCTGCCGCACGATCTGGATAATTTCCCAGCAACAAAGACTCTAATGCAGCATAGACTACTATGCTACATCTGCAACGGGTTGACCTTTCAATTCGACTTGTGTGTTAAGAATGGCTATTTTCCGCATGGAAAATATTATGAAGTGTGTCTGGTCGACATTTAGCGTCAGCTTATTGGACGTAAACCAGTTTGAAATGTGAACCAAATGATTATTCATATTAGTAATAGTATCATTGATTTTTTTTTCCTGTCAAATAAATTGAAGTATCATCTTCAAAAAGAACAAAGGCTAAACTGTCGCTATTGTTTAAATATAGATGAGAAAGTGCAAAGGCCCAAGGATCGACCCTTGCGGTACGCCTATATTTAGCGCAATGACAGATGATGATTGTTTATTCCAACTACCTAGGGATTTTCTATATCAATGGAACTAACTCCATAATGTAGTCATTTCGCGACCAAAATCTCATGATTCACACAAACAAAGGGTTTCCTAAGGTCCATGACAGGTAAAACAGTGACTTGCCCATCAACAACGTCCCCACTAAATTTTAATAGAGCATGTCCTGTATTCCTGAAAGCCAGGAAGCCAAATTGATTTTGACTAAAATACTTTTTCAAAAACTTCACTAAAGATGGGCAAGACTGATATTGTGCGATAATTTTTCATGTCAGTTTTGCTTTTATTCTCATAAATTGGACTAATTTGAGCAATTTTGAGTGCATCAGGAAAAGTTCATTACATTTGGGACTTATTCATAAATTGCGTCAAGGGAGCTACGATAGTCCCAGTTATAGCTTTAATTACATTTGTAGCGAACTAAGTCGAAAAACGGATATAATGATGAGCAGGTACAAAATTCATGTTCATGAACATTTAGCGTCTGCCAGCTGGTGCGGGGGCAGGTGGCTCGTGGGGTGCCAGCTGCGTGCCTGTAATTGGTCAGCAGATCGTACACGACGGCGTGGCACGCGACCAGGGTAGAGGGGAGTGGTTTCTTTTAGGGTGCTTGGGGCGTGGGCCGGCCTGGAGCCTCCACGACATGACTCTGGCGAGAACGCATGTCAGGGTCAGGGGAAGGGAGGAAAAGGAAGGGGGCGCTCTTTTATTGTTATGTCTACAAAAAAATGCAACGACAACTGTTCAGTTGTCCTCAGAGACAATAAACTACACAAACACGTGCAGGTTGAAGGTTTGGATTCATTAGATTGAAAACGCCCTCATGAAGGTGGATTTACAGCTATAACTAATTGGTATCTACCCCCACAGGCAGATGAAGCAAGAACTGTTCCATGCAAAATGCAGACAACTGGAGTCTATGCATGCTAATAGGTCCTAACTTGTTTTGCTCTGTATCATCTAGATAACGAAATAATTATCTAGCCCCCAGCTGCAGTTGTTTCTGTCACTGTGACGACTTCCGGACTACACCTGTATAGAGAATGGTACAATGTTATGTTTCGAAAGAGCTACTGATTGAAATAAGACATTGTGTCATAGCTACGATTGCATTTGGGATGACGTCACACAGTCATTTCTAGCAGGTGCTGGGGGCAAAAAATTGCTCCATAGGCTGGATACTGATAAAAGTAATGTGGGAGAGGACATGTAATAACTGCCCGTGGAGGCATGAAAACTGTATCTAATCAAAACGTTTGTGCCTCTCGAATGCACCTGAAGGTTCATTCTGAACCCCGTCACACTGCCTGGACCAGCTGTTGCTATGGGAAAGTATTACTCCAGTTCTCTAGACACAGTAGAACTTCCGTTTCCCTGATGATGTTTGGAAGATGCCTTTATCTGAAAGAAATGTGTACCTCGAACGCCTCTTCTGATTCAACTCTGGCGGCATCTGCTGGTTATTGCTTATGAATTACTTCACAGAGAAATTGTTTGACTTGTACAAATGGTGTACAGTAAAATAATCTTTCTTAATGTGTTAGACCGGGTTCGTCATGCAGCAGAACGGTAGGAACAACAAACACTTTTTCAATGAATGTTTCAACTAGTTAAAAAAAATACTGCTGATAATTGAAATTCGCCAGTAATTTTTTTATTCAATTTAATCGATTGCTAGTCGCGGCAGAGTATTAAACATAATACAGTAAAGGGTCTAATGTAAAGACGTGTATCAGTTATAGAGGCTCTGGTGCTGCAGCACGACCAACGCATGACCAGCCCAGCACTCCATTCAGCACACCACCCAGCACTTTATTCACCACACCACCCAACACTCCATTCAGCACACCACCCAACACTCCATTCAGCCCACCACCCAACACTCCATTCAGCACACTACCCAACACTGCAATCAGAACATCACCCAGCACTCCATTCAGCACACCACCCAGCACTCCATTCAGCACACCACCTAGCACTCCATTCAGCACACCACCCAACACTCCATTCTGCACACCACCCAGCACTCCATTCAACACAACACGCAGCACTCCATTCAGCACACCACCCAGCACTCCATTCAGCTTCAGCACACCACCCGCACTCCATTCAGCACACCACCCAGCACTCCATTC
>SDVV010043256.1:0-10267 GCA_016164225.1 Gammarus roeselii
CCAACCTTGATCCTGCTGATTATTGGCTGCTTCACCTTCCTGTTCAACCTTGACGGCTTCAACGACCGAATTACGGTGGCGCTAACGTCACTCTTAGTTGAGGCTTCGTTCTTCGCGCAGGTATACTGTCCAAGATTGAGTAATGGTGACCCTCACCGTATTCCTAATGAAGGAATCGTTCTTCTCGCATGTATACAATCTAGTGCGTCATGGTGTCGCTTCGGTCACTCCTATTTGAGGCAGGATTTTTCTCACAGGTGTTTTATTTCATCTAAGACTGAGTCATGGAGTCGCTCATGTCACTCATAGTCGAGGCATGGTTCTCTGGGCAGATATAGAACATAGCATGTCATGGGGAAACTAACATTTGTCTTAGCAGAGCCAAAAATATTTTTTCGTAGGTATTCTACTCTATCTATGACTGTATCGTGGTACTCCTCACGTCATTCTTAGTCGACGCGGGGTTCATCTCACATGTATTCTATTCTTTCTATGAATGAGTCATGGAGTCGCTCACGTCATTCTTCGTTGAAGCACGGTTCTTCTCGCAGGTATTATACGACTGTGCCGATCATTGAGGCTCACATCTGTCTTGGTTGAGAGTGAGTTCTTTACGAAAGCATTTCATGTTAGACTCCATCAATCATTGGGGCTCTTCCGTCGCCAGCGTTCCTGACGCAGGTATTCAGTATAAGGCTGCGTCATGGAAGCGCTTGCATCGCTCCTGGCTGAGTCTTCGTTCTTCTCGCAGGTATCCTATGTAAGACTGAGTCATGTAAGCACTTACATTGCACCTAGCCGAGGCATGGACCTTGTCGCAGGGAAGCTTTCTATGACTGCTTCAAGGGAGTGCGTAGGTATATTATCTAAAACCCTGAACAAGCTGGTGGGTACGGCAACCGAGACAAAGCGACACGCTAGACGGGCATAACTCTGACGTTTGTGCTCTCAAATCAATTTCTTGTGTTCGCGCATGAGCGTGGATAGCATCATGGACAAACTGCAGATTACGACCAGCACAGATCAAGCACTCTATACGTCATTGTACACTGTTAACTGCATTTTGCAGACACCATAGGTCCCTCAGTACATACTTCTAGACCACGGTTTTGAGAGTTGACTAATTTCGAGTTTTTTTTTTTTAAGTGAACTAATAATTACTTCTTCTGAGGAATATAATCATCAGCTGCCACTAGAGGAGAGGGTATTACTGGTGCTGTATTTTGCTCACCAGGCAGGCATTCTCATCGATGTCATATGACAACTCGATTGCAAACCAGATTTTGCCCGTGTTTTTATCTGTGTGCGTGCCTGTGTCTTAACTTCTGTGTCCGTCAGCATTGACGGGGCTTTATACTGAGTTGTGATAGCGTTCTCGTCACACCTCGTTGAGTTTTAGTTCTGGTCGCATGGATGTTTTAGATTTAGTCATGGGGAACGTTTCCGTCAGCGTTGGTCACGACTCAATTTCGCAGGTAACTTGTCTCTGATTGAGCCCTTCCGCCCTATCGATCTCGCCCTATTCCGCCTATGTGATCGATTGCAATTTTCTAATGAACTGGATGGACTCTCTTCCGTTATTTCTTCTGAACCTCGTTTGTTGCTCTGGAGAGTAACGCAGGTTACAAATGACCTTAACATCGTGTCCAGTTCTTACCTCGGGAATAAGACTGGAAAATCTCGGTTATTGAAGAGTATAAATTATATACAAAAGCCTACTAATTAATTTGCGTGAGTCCGTTTTGTTATAATGTTATAAAATATTAACCAACTTTACCATTTATAAGAAATGCAGGGACGCACTGAAGAAGGAAAGTGCAATGTCGAAGTCCACCTTTATGAGAAATTATTTGTTACAGGGCGAATGCGAAGTGGCCGGATACTCAAGAACGGTTAAAGTAATCGGACTCAATCCAATTTTTTTTTTGACTTGGCAAATAGATATGCTGTGTTTTGTTACTGAAATATATGAAAGAATCTCAAACAATGGCTTACCTTGGGTTGTTGCTGCATGCAGCAGGCAACTGAGTCTGTGGTTGGCATTCGAATGAACTGCGTCCGGTTACCTTGAGAGTTCGACCACTACTCGTTTATCCTACAACGACACGTCATGCAGCTTATCTGAGAGCAAATATTTGTGAAGGGTGCCCCTTCTCTTCTTAGATGGGTGAACTTTCACTCGTTGTCCAGGTGAACATCTCTACCCCCAACACCGCTTACCTGAAGCTGGTGGACGTGTGGATCGTGTTCTGCATTTCCGAGCTCTTCTTCATCATCGTAGCACTGGTTATCATCAACTGCTTCGTTGTGAGTATCCTACTAATATTATTTTAGAGCAAAGGAGAACACCTTCTGTTACCCTGTGGTTTTGTCTGTCAGCATTCAAATTCCAGCCATCAAGAACGAAGCTTGGAGGGAGCAAAATGGACAACTTCTTGTTTACCTTCATGTTTTGGGTTGCCGCACACCAACGAAGGTGTATCTTTTTTTTTGCGTTATATGTTTAGAGACAAAATTATTTTAATCATAAATGAATGCTCGATTATAGCAAACAGTGTATGCTATCGTATCTATGGAATACAGGATATTTTGATATTATGCGCGATTTTGAAATTGCGATATTTCATGCATGGAAGCTAATTATGCCATCAAAAGACCTGTGATCATAAGACCTGAATAATTTTCGCGTACAGGAAGAATTTCCATCCATCATCGTTGAAACATGAATCAGTGCAGATAGAGGAGAAAATCTCAGTTACATCTTTCTAGTAGCATCGTTGAAACTTTCAAGATAAATCTAATTACACAGGTGCAGTAAAATTTCCAAAACCATGGTAAAAGCATATCCTTTCGTTAGTAAAAAGATTCCGGAAGATATAATTCTTCATACGCAAACGAACATTGAAAACTTACAAACCCCACATGTGTCAAGAGCTTCGTGAAACTCATTAAAATCAATGACTATTAGTTCTTGGGAGAGATGGAGAGAGAAGTTATTCTTCGAAAAACTACAAGCCTTACTGCCATCAAGAAAATAGTTGATGAAGCTGCCCAACGCCTAACTATAAAAAAATAAGTCAAGTGAGCTGCCGCGAGCTTTCAACATATCGATCAAGACTTTGTGTCATCAATTTGATATTCGAGGTATCACGAATCCGAGCAGCAGGCGCCTGTACTCAGAATGTTGAACATAATCTCGATTCGTAAACTCCATCAATCATTGAAAAGAAACGTCGGGTCTTCGTACGAGAGCATATTCTGACATGGTTTGGCATGATATCGTACTATAGTTCATTCGGGAACCCAGCGTTCGCGCTAAAATTATTTCCGCACACGCGCACTATCGCCACTTCACTTCACCTCACTGTCATAACCGCTAAAAATCTTTCATCACACGTGCTTTCGACCTGAACGATGTTTCAGCCCACACGCATTTTCCGCCACCTCAAAATCTGCCACTGTCATATCTGCCACTGTCATTACACCTAAACAGGCGTACCAACCTACTGGTTATCACTTCAATGAAACTTCAATAAAAAAACGCTAAAAAAACGGCATTACGTACCCTAGAAAAATACGTATGTTTGCCCCGCGGGTTAAAAATACGTACCTTTGCCCCGCGGGTTAGAAACACGTACCCTAGGTTAGGTTAGGTTGGGTAGGAAAAGTTCAATTAAAGGGGTAACCAGTAAAATGGTACGCCTCGTGGCTGATTCTAACGTGGGCTGGCTGAAACATAGTTAAGGCAGAATGTCACTGGCAGATATGACAGTGGCTGGTGTGACTGAGGAACGCTATGAATGTTCGCCGTTAAAAAAATATACCGTAGGTGGGTAGGCGGAACAACTTGTGGCTGATAAGGCAGTTGGCGGAGATGAAAGGGGCTGATATGACGTTAGATATAAAAGAATTTAGCTCCAGGGATAGCGACCCGTTTATTCGAGCAGGGAAAATGATTGGTAGGAGATAAAAATAGCTACAACGTGTAATTTTTTTGCATTATGAAGCGGATGAACAGAAACGCTGAAAAATAAATTACGGACCGGCATTCAGGATTGTAACGTAGGGGACCGCTTTCGGGAAGCGCCCGTAATTAAGGCATACACAGAACATTGTAACACTCAGTTTACGAGGGATTCACTTAAAAGAAACACTTCTTTCCTAAAAAGTTGAAACCCGCGTGCCCTGTTTCTAATTATCAATATGGAATACATCACTGGCTCATTGCTCTGTATTGAGGATACTACAAAATATATTTGAAGCTACACTGTTTCTGCAATTGAGAAGCCATCTCCCTTCCTTTGCCAATCTAATATAACATCTTTAAATGTTCTAATGGTTCATTCACCATCGCTTTAGTTGCAGTAGAACATTGCTCGACCAATGTTATAATCATCGGCTCATTTTCTGACAGGTGTTCATAGCATTAGTGATGTTTATTTGCTGTTTTAAGGGCTTTGGTGCTACCACCCAACAGATGAATCCGATGAGACAGACGAGGCGCTAAATGAAGGCTGAAGTAAATGCATGAAAACCTCGGAATAGTTTATTGTTGTTGCTTCGACGGCTAGGCGATTGATATCTTGACACAGCGAGGATCAATTGTGAACATTTTCCTGTCTATGAGAAATTGAGATGGGAAAAATGCTGTATTGAAATGTGTTTCTCCATCGATAGGATTTACTTGATCAAGTATCAATTTTGAAATATTTTCCATGAATTGAATGATCGCGTCACAAATATTAATTTTATTTTTTCATTTATCATTGACCCACGCTCACAGTTGTTTAATTGTTTGGTGGGAATACGAAAAAATCTAATTCATTTTTTTTTTCAGATCAAATATAAACAATATGGACACATATTCAAGGACATTAATTTACTCGGAATTGATACAAATGACGAGGATAAAAAATACCAAGATATTTCAATAACTGAATCTGCATCAAACGAGGACACTTCAAGTTGGACTCTTGCGCAAGCGCGGATGCACTTTGACCAAGGAGGTCGAATGAAATACCCAAGCAATCCACAAGTCAATACATGGCTTAGCAACACTGAAAGGAAATCAAATAAAGACCATGTCGCCCTGCCTCAATCAAGATCTTCAAACGCTAAATCATTAGCAACAATACCCGTTCTCTCTAAGAGTCCTAGTTCAGTGCCGTCTGAGATGACCGCAAACAAGAAGCAAGTAGAGGTCTTCTTGAGGCGAGCAACGGTACTGAACAGAGCGAGCGCGGTCGGGTTCCCATCCAGCATCGCACTGTTCATCTCCTTGTACGGCTACTTCGCATGGAAAGGGCTCACATCGGGCCTAGAAGAAACCCACCACTGAACTGCTGTTCCTCAACAGCCTGTTAGAGGGACTATTGCACAGACCAATTGACAATTCATGTTATTATCACAGACCACTTTAAATAATTTATGGTTGATTGTGTTGAATGGAGTGAGTGGATGAGCTGGTGCAGGACTTTTCACTCTAAAGGGCTTAGTTATGTATGAGGACAGGCTCGTTTCTAGGAGGCCTGGTGTCGCGCAGGAACAGCCACTCCACAATAGGTGATTCAGTTATAATTAGTTCTGAACCCATTAATTGTGACAGTGGCGGTTGTGTCGATTATCCCTCTCATACTTAGTTAGCGAATATCCAATACCATATCCCGTCACAAGAATGTCTGTCATCAAACTCATCCTCTAGGTACAGTGACGCAAACGACCATAATTTTCTCTCGTTCATGTACGGAAAGCGCATCTCGTGAACAAGTCAGTGAAGAATGCATTCACGCAAAGAAGAACACCAATTGTTTTCCCTTACATTTTAAAACGAACCGTCAGTAGTAGCTCAACAGGGAACAAAATTTCATGTTATCATCTCCTCTATCATTCCCCAGTACTCAATTCATAAACGTGGGGGTAATTCAACCTCACTAGTCATGGAAGGAAATGCCCTATTTATCAACACGTCCCACACTATCACGTCACCCTCAGATTCAACCTGCAAGCATGCAGAAGCCGTCACCATTCACGTCACCAGACTCATCAGTATAGTTTCTCTAATGCTCGAGAAACCACGAAATCTCCAAAGATGTTCTAATGGACCTAATTTTTCAACATTACTGCCTCAACCGCTACTTCTACTAGGAAACTTTAACAGCTACTACCATTGTGGGGTTATGACATGACGAAGCCTAGCAAAGTATTATCAGAGCAGGGGACTCTTGCATTCTTAGCTCACTAAGCGATGGACAACAAGCCAAAAATTAACTTTCCTAGTCTTTTAGCCTGATAAACAACACAAATATTCCTGAGCGGACAAAGATTTTGTGAACCGATCTTCCGACTATTCTTCCACAAACGACAAAAACTGAAACCAACTCAAATCCAGTATCTCAAAGCCGGCTGCAAACACATTTCCATGATCAGAAACCACCAGGCAACGCCTTCTAATACTTACTTCAATGTCGAAATCACGTGTTCTGAATATAAGTTCCTAGACTTAGAGCGTCTGTCTGGGTCACCCAAGATATAACACATCTGACACTAACAAATAACGTCCAATCGCTCTACCTAGTGCTCTATGTAACACCCTGGAACGGATATCCTTTCATCAGCTTATAAGACTTGAATCCGAAATGCATCAAGCCTTCACACAAAGAAAACATCTCGTTTCTATATTTTTAGATGTCAAAAAACGTTCGATACCTCTCAAACATATGACATCTCAGAGGGACTTCACCACAAAAATCATCAGGGTATCTATCCTTCTTTATACAACAATTACTGCTCAACAGGTCTTTCAAAGTTAAATTCGGCGGCACATTAACCTCATCCCAACGGCAAGAGATGTGTGGCCCCCGAGGAAGAGTCCCCAGCGTCATACTGAAAAGTTACCAACTTAGTGAACACTCCCACAAGACACACGGCTTCTGTCATTTATATTTTTCGACAACCTGAAAATAGCCTACCACTGCCCAGACCTGATCACCATTAAACAGATCTAATCCGGGTCTGTCACTGGGCTGTTCATAATAGTTCGTAATTACCACAATCCTAACAAATGTGCCCTGCACATCACCACACTCCTGTTTCTCGCATTCCTCTGGACCTAACTTTGAACGGTTTTAATCGATCGATCCTTCGTGGAAAAAATCAAACTTTGCCGCAGTATAACGTCTAAAAATGTATATAAATATTTTTTTTTTTCAAAATGTCTCAGCGCACTCACCTCTCTATCCACTATTTATTGTTCTCACTCCGTGTTATACACAAAATCCAAACTGGACCCTAACTCTACGGAGTGCTAGATACTGCGTCGAACTATGCTGCATCCTTAGTCCCGTAGGCATTACAGGCAACAAGTGCGCTGACGCTTTTCATTGCCATCCACATCGACTTGTAAAAATTCATGACAACAAGACTGGTTCCACTTCGCAATATCGACACGTAATAGCTCATGACAGCTCATCGAAAGAAAATACTCGAAGTAAAACCATAGACCAAGTACAGGAATAAATGCGCACTATCGAGTGGTTTGTTTTGCGTTCTTGCATCAAAATTTTGTCCAAGTGTGACTTCCAAAGCGCATGCTAGGCTTGCTCTATTATACATGAATCACAATACATTTCTCATATTTTAAGAGTTGGATAACATTGAAATGTTCTCCAATCTATGTTCGATTACTTCAATTGAACGAATATTTTAGACTGATGCATGGATAATAGGAAAACCGAAGCAGCATTCGTGTTCGAAACATTTGAGTAACAGAGTTGGCTATGGTATATATCACTAGCTAAATAGAGAGTCGGTTACCATGCAGAAAAAAAGTTTTGCAAATTAATCTATGTAAAAAGTCTGCGCCTCATGCCTGTTCGCAGGCTGAATTCCACCCAATGTGCAAAGCAGAAAAGGGATTTATCAGTCTTGTCGATCATTGATTGACCTGAGTCATTTTCAGAAAATATATCTCCTACAAAAAAAAAAGATTTCAAACTATTTTAAAATAATGTAAAATATTTTTAAAAAGATAGCCAATAAAGCCAAATCAGTTTTTTTCAATCGCATTTTACAAAGTTGTTAATCTTCTACTCTGTTATTTCGCTTTATTTTTTTTCGCAGGCAGCAAAATTTCAGAACAGAGACAGGAGAGCTCAAATTCGTCAATGTGGCGCTCAGGATAATTATGAGTTCAATAGTTTAGGATTGAACAATTCTTCTAAGGATCGTGTGATTTTTTCATGGGGTCGGACATACTTTGATGAGCCCGAAATAGATCAGTAAGTGTGTGTTTTTATTCTTCGCTAGTATCAAAACGAACGCTGTAGTAAAACCTTCACATCAATACGAACACCGTAGTAAGACTTCCGCATCAAGACGAACACTGTAGTAAGACATTCGAATCAAGGAATGATATGGAATGATATCTTAGTGAGGATTGGTTGAAGGACATTTCCAAAGGTTTCAGTGCTGTTCCCATGTTTTTTTGTGTGTTATGATTCCGGGGTGTTGTGTCCGTTTTAAATTATGCAAACAATGAGTAAATATTAAATTAGGGTTCGCTGGGATATATTTCGGAGGGCTTGTATATGCTGATGAGAAGTTGTATTACACATTTTCCCGTCAATTCCTATTATAATTGGTCAAAGTATAGTGACCCCATTCTAATTGTGAGGTATTTGTTAATAGTAGAAGTAGGATAGCATTCACGAAGTATTTACTTATTAGACAGAGATAGAAAGATTCATGAAGGCTGTATTAAACGTTAGAGGCCCTCACACATTGATTTGTCATGTACTGACGTAACTTACGTTTGTCATCAATAACTTCTGCGAAATGTATTGTACATAAATTGAATTTGATTCATTTTACCATGATTGTAGATCAACTAAAAACATTACTATTCATGATGGATTGTCGTTTGTTAGGAGGAGAGTCGATATAATGGAAATTTGATCCGAAGAAAAAACAACGTTTTTTTTCATTGCTGCGGGACTACACCACTTGCACAATCCACTCTATACATGTAATTATTATCGCTATACTCATGTTTATATTGTTATTAAATAAATCATTCATTTCTATCGTCTGGCAACGGGTTTTCAATTCTTTAAAAGAACACATGATATTTCATTATCAAATACACAAATTTAATTATCGTAAACAAAAGTAAATTGAATTCGTCACAGCTCATCTGTAGTAGGCCGCCAGTTCGTGTTTCATGGAACAAAATATAATTTACAATATCATCAATGATCTTAGAGACAGCGTCTATTTTGAGGTAAGGATTATGAAGTCATGGCGTTGGGAAGTAAGGAATACGCTGGGTTGGAAAATCACGAGTCATGGGGTGGAGAAATTACGTCGATTTCATGATTTCCAACTAATATTATGGTAAACAATAATGGAAACATAATTCTTAATAACATTTATTTTATCTTTTATTTACGATTGGCCAATCAGCGAGGTTTCCAGGCACCCGTAGCATTGACAGGGACTTCAAAAAACGCTTTTATAATTAATTTACCGTTTGACATAAACGCCCTCGGCGTTGACACTCGATTTTTTTAAGACTATTTTTAATTTTCTTACTTGAAGGGATTTGTCGTTCAAAAATTTTTGAAGAAAAAGTGACCAGTCATTTTTCTGTGAGTTGGGTTAAGAGACTTGATGGAATCTCATGTGCAAAGTATGTTCATTTAAAGGCAGAAATACTTTTTTCAAGAGAAGTAAAATAAGAAATATTTGGTGAACAGTTTAGGAAAATTGGGGTGAGACTCAGACATTGGAACTTGAACATGTGAAATATATTAGTCCCAAAAGTAGACAGGGAATATTGTCAGATATTTGGCAAAATCTGGGAATGAATTCCTTAGCAAGCAATTTCTTAAAGAACATGATTGAAGAGATCTCTATGACCAACTTTAAAAGATGCAAAGTCAACTTCGATATGACGATCGTTATATCAGCGCAAAGTTGTGTTACAAAAACCATGAGCAGGGAGAAAATGCAAATACAATATTTGATCGGAGAAATGTGAATGGTCAAACTTCGGGTATATGATGATTTGTGAATCAATTTAAAACACTTGTGTATCTTGTGTTTCTTATTTTCCAGACTCTTGCAAGATGTATGTAGAATTTGGGGTGGATGGATGATTATTCATTTTATAGATCATTAACACTTTATTTTAGTATTTTAGTATTTCTTCTTGCTTGGGCTCTATTATATTTATCTGCCCTTTTTTCATGGTGATAAATTTTGCATTGGT
>SDVV010043257.1:0-10267 GCA_016164225.1 Gammarus roeselii
TGATTAGAGGTTGATCAGGAGAAGATATTAACTGATTAGAGGTTGATCAGGAGAAGATATTAACTGATTAGAGGTTGATCAGGAGAGGATATTCCATGATTAGAGGTTGATCAGGAGAGGATATTAACTGATTAGAGGTTGATCAGGAGAAGATATTAACTGATTAGAGGTTGATCAAGAGAAGATATTAACTGATTAGAGGTTGATCAGGAGAGGATATTCCATGATTAGAGGTTGATCAGGAGAGGATATTAACTGATTAGAGGTTGATCAGGAGAGAATATAAACTGATTAGAGGTTGATCAGGAGAGGATATCAACTGATTAGAGGTTGATCAGGAGAGGATATTAACTGTTAGAGGTTGATCAAGATAGGATATTAACTGATTAGAGGTTGATCAGTAGAGGATATTAACTGATTAGAGGTTGATCAGGAGAGGATATTAACTGATTAGAGGTTGATCAGGAGAGGATATTAACTGATTAGAGGTTGATAATGAGAGGATATTAACTGATTAGAGGTTGATCAGGAGAGAATATAAACTGATTAGAGGTTGATCAAAAAAATGATATTAACTGATTAGATGTTGATCAGGAGAGCATAATAGCTGATTAGAGGTTGATCAGGAGAGGATATTAATTGAGTAGAGGTTGATAAGGAGAGGATATTAACTGATTAGAGGTTGATCAGGAGAGGATATAAACTGATTAGAGGTTGGATCAGGAGATAATATTAACTGATTAGAGGTTGATCAGGAGAGGATATTAACTGATTAGAGGTTGATCAGGAGAGGATATAAACTTATTAGAGGTTGGATCAGAAGATAATATTAACTGATTAGAGGTTGATCAGGAGAGGATATTAACTGATTAAAGGAGCCCTCTGCTGGGCTCCGGAATCCAATTTCTTTAGATTTCGTTTAATTTTGAAAAATCGGACACCAATAGTGTTCGTTCAGGCGTTATCTAGCTTATTCTAAGTCCATAAGGCTGTAAACTATTTAGTAAGTGCGCACCATCGGCTGTGGTCTCTGGAGCCCAAGCCCTGTTTAGGAGCCGGCACCATCTACTGGGCCCCAGAATCCGATGCAAAACTCTTGCCACGCGCACCATCGGCTGTGGACTCTGGAGCCCAGCTAATACATAATAATAAATGTGTGTATTACAATGCATGATTTTATATATATATGTACTTGTGTGTTTATTTATTTATATATTATTTGATTTCTTTTTCCAACTAACATATGCGGATTGTTGAGTTTGGCATGTTATTAATCTTATGTAATTTTTTTCTTTTCCCATTCAAAGAATCCTGCACTCATTACATAGTTGCACGTCATGCACGCATAAATAACACTAAAAAGCATGTGCTAATATATAAATGCACTTGCATGCTTTCCTATCATTACCTTTGTGATTTTTGTGTACTTGGTTTCCAATGTCTCTTATTTTCTTCCCTGTTTTTTCATTTGTAAATTAAAAATTCCAGATTTATAAGAACAAGAACATAAGATGATACAGTGATACACTTGCAACAATGACTCGTAAAGCCTTGTTTCAAGAGGAGATAGAGAAAATTATAGGTATAGACGACTCCAATATTGAGTATTCTGAAGATGACGACGACTTGACACACACCGACCCGGTCTTTCGTTATGCCAATGTTGAGGACAGATATGCTGAAGGGCCTGCTGAAATTTATCCGACAGCACATTCCGCGACTTTCGTAGAATCTCATGTAATTGTACAGGAGCCATTCACATTACATGACAGTTCTAATAATCAATACGTTGACTTGGACGTTGTCCGAGAACCTACGAGTGACACAATGCAAGCTGTTGTAGAGCCAACAGTGGAAGACATTGTTGCTGAGGTTTAAGTCACAGAGGTGAGTCACGATACACAAACTTCTGAAGCCACTACCAGCACTCGTGTCCTCCAGGAACCTTCAGCTACTGACATTCCTGAAAGTGGTTCAAGCAGCGGCGTGACGGACAAGACGCCTTATACAATATTTCCTGGAGAGGTGCTTTCTCGGCGTCCATCCAAGAGAGTTGTAAGACTAGGAGTTAGCCAGGCCACTCACTATGAATCAAGTGATTCAAATAATAATGACGACAACCTTAATGAATTTCAATATCCTCTACCCAACACCGTAAGGGTCACAGAAGAAAGCTTTACCGAAACAGGCGGTGAAAGGAAAGGGGAAAGGAACGGCCAAGGGGAAAGAGCCGGCCAAGGGGAAAGGGCCAGCCAAGAGGAAAGGAAAAGGCATGGTTTCGGTTCAATAAGAAGTTCCGGATCAAGAAGTTCCTGATGAGGACGTTGTCGAAAAACAGCATCGGGCAGAACAACAATCAGAAAATCTGTTTCCAACAGTACCAGAGATAATTTGGCAATCAGTAGACACGGAAGAAATTCTATTGGAACCCCTGCCATTCAATCCTGTGGACCCTGGTCTGTCAGCTGACGTGACAAAGAGCATTTCACTGAACTTGAGGCGGTGGAGCTATTTCTTCCCACTAGGTTCTTTGAGACGACGGCTGAGCACACGAACAGCTACGCAAGGAAGGGTATTGGCCTGGCCGCCCACGTACCCGATGATGATACTGTAGTAGCGTTGGACTCTGGTGACGAGACCCAAAAAGTGCGTGTAGAGGAGCCGCAGCCGGATGTCAATGTTCCTGAAGAACCAGTGACACCCGTTGCAGAGGCAGATACGCCTGAGGATCCACAGAAAGATGTCCCACTTCCGGAAGTACCTGTGACACCTACTGCAGACTGCTGGAGGGACTGACTTATTGGAAGCTGAATACATGCATATAGCTAGGGACTAGTAAAGATTATCACAAATGGCAGAGAGAGTGCAGGATGCTAGATTAGGTTAGCGCGTAGACTACAAGGAATCCATTGCTCATCTATGACAGAGATGATGACAAAAAAAAAAAATACAAGGTGACAACAATTAGGTAAGTTCACATTGTTTTATTGTTGCTTTTATGATAATATTTGGCCATTTATTCATTATTTTCAATGTTCTGGTGAGTTGCGGTATTGATGTTTTGACTTTTTTTTCTAATTTTCATTATTTTACAAAAACTGAACCGTTGCAGATACACAGATGGGTATAATAGACTATATATGGCTGAAAGCACGTTATTCACTATATAACAAACCGCATGTCTTCATTTTTTAATCAAAAGATACAGGCAAAAAAATAGGCAATATATTTTTCCGATTTTTTTCATAAATTGTGACCAAACGGTGCGTCTAAGCGAAAAACGAACGAAATCGATTCAAAAGAGCACTAAAAAACCTATTTGATCACCAAGATCATTTATTTTTAGACCATAAATAAAAATTTGGGCTAGAAGTTTCCGATTTTCAAAAATTTACGATTTTGACTTCTCAAACCAAAAGAAAAAAAGAAAAAAATCTGATTCGAAATCTGATTGCGCAATTGGAAGGAAAACAAAATCGACATAATTTTTTGCTCTTACAGATGTGTTGTATGTCATCAAACAGAAGAGATACGGATGTGTAAAGTTACCCAAAACTCAAGGATGTTTCTGAAAAACAGCAGAGGGTGTAAGGGAAAATTGCCTTGTTTTCACCATCAACGACCAGCTGACCAGATTCATCAATTAGGGGCCAATTTTATTTTTGGAGGCAGAAAATTTGGTAGTATAAGCAAATAAAACCTCAACATATCCAGTTTATGTTTTCAGTAGTTTATTTATCATTGTATTTTCCCTTTTGGTTTTCTGCGTCTAAGCGGGTTCATTTTAATGTGTCGGTTTTTCAATAACTTGTTTAAGAAAGTATTTATCTGATAAACCGAATTGTATATTACCAGTGCCAAGAACATAGCTGCAAGGAGCATCGGTTTGATCATCATTTAGCCATCTGATAAATGGAAAATTAAAGTCACCACAAAAAAAAAATCAAATTGAACCTGATCAATATTCCACATATTCGTCTGACAAGTTTCAAGTAAATTTTTCATGAGTACATTCTCATAGTTTTTTGGTCAACACACTGTAATTATCATGGATTTCAGCTTCCATTTTTTTAACAATAAAACATTCACAGGGATCATTTGAAAATTTTCATTTCTTCACAGCGTCCAGACCCCCTTTCACATAGATTACAACACCACAGTCTTTCCCTTTTTCACGATCACTCTTGAAAAGTGCACTTCTTAATATTCAGATCGGCTCAACACATTTTCATTCAGGTGTGTCACAGTCAAGGCAATAAAAAATGAATCGCCTTTGTCTAGAATGTCTTCGATCAATTCTGTTTTGTAGTATTGCCTATTTTGATTTGCTATATTTTTAATCATCTTTCCCATAAATTTGCGTTACAATTTCAGATGAAATACTTCGTAGCAAATACAGCTTCATAATCCCTCTTATTAACGAACTAAGGAAACAAGTAAATGCGCACTCAGAAAATGACCGTCTCTGTTGGAAGCTTCCACCTTAGCACAGCGAGGCGTGGTGACTTGGGACCACCACGATCGTTGCCGCAGCCTGTCTTAGCCGTGCCGTGTCTGCTGCTCTGGATGATGACGCTGGTTGGTGCTCACTACCCGGTATCCAAAGTCGTGCAGACTCCAGAAAACCAGTGGATCATCGCGCACGACTACGTTGTCAACACCAGCGACGTTGTTGTGACAACGGATGCTACGAGACGATGTAAGTCACGATGACTACGACACGATGTGAGTTATGATCGCTACGACAAGATTTAATTTATTTCGGCCACGACACGATATAAATTATGACGGTTACGTCACAATGTAATTCATCACGGCTACGACACAATGCAAGTTACGACGGCTACAACACAATGTAAGTTACGGTGACTACGACACGATACAAGCATGTTACCATGGCTACGACACAATGCAAGCATGTTACGATAGCCACGACACGATGTCAGTTACGACGACGCGGCACGAAACATCACGACGACTACAACACGTTGTAAGTTATGACGGCTACAACACATTGTGAGTTATGACGGCTACAACACGATGTAAGTAACGAAGGCTACGACACGATGAATGTTACGACGGCTACGACGCTATGTAAGTAACGATGGCAACGACACAAAGAATATTACGACGGCTATGACGCAATGTAAGTAAGGATGGCTGCGACACGATGAATGTTACGACGGCCACGACGCAATGTAAGTAACGATGGCTACGACACGATGAATGTTACAATGGTGTTGCTAACCAACGTAATATTTTCAGTTAACAAACAATGCCAAAGAGCGAATTCAAATGCATGAAATTTTGGCGAGTATATCAGCATAGATTACTTTAATCTAAACGTAAAATGTAAGATATTTTGTTTCCTCCCACCCAATACCCCACGAACATTACGCCTTACACTCCTTAAACTTGGGACGTAACGACGGAAATAGTAGTTAATGGTTAAAATGTAAATACGTCAATCAACAATAAGTAAACAGACAGTTATTAGGCCAACAAACGATACATAAAGAAAAACTAGTTATTCAACCTCAAACGAAGTAGTAGTAGTAGTAGTTTCTTCTGTTTTCCACCGGAGTTCCAACGTGAAGTCACTGAGTGCTCCCCCGTAGGGCACGATGAACCTTTGATTCTGCACAGCTTCGTGCACGAAGTTAAATTAAAGTTCACAATTAATACGCAGGGAGGATAACGAGTTCAGGAGCAGAGATGATTCAACCCTCGTTAGTTTAACACGACTTCGTATAGTCCGGTGTGTTTACCGAAAGCGATCAGTATTTTCAGGTGTTCTGTTTCTGTGAGCAGGCATTGTAGGTTGCACGGGGGGCTCAAGAAGGCTCGTCGGGTTGCTGTGAGTGTATTCCAATCCATAAGTAAGTGTTTCGCACTGATTGCTACTTGTTGGCAACAAGGGCATGGTGGTGCGTCCGGTTCCATGTCTACGTCCATTAGGTGATTGTGGGTTATCCACGTGTGTCCCGTGCATAGACGGTTAATGATCACTTGGTCTCCCCCTATTAGAAAACCTGGCGTCCCACTATCCCACGGATGGTTCAACTGCAAGCATTTTTTGTCGACTTTGTTGCCAAGAGTCGTTCCATCGTAATGTTATACGCGAGTTGACGACTGGGAACCAGTCTGTAATGTATGGAGATGAATTGTTCTTGCTGGGTAGACACCCGTTCAGCGAGGGAATCTGCGAGCTTGTTTCCTCTTATTCCCACATATCCAGGGATCCAGCAGAACTCGGCCGCTTGGCCCGTCTCGGACATCGTGAATAGGTCGTGTTGCGTTTTTCTAAGGGCAGGGTGATCAAAGTGCAGAGTTTTCAGCTGGGTCAAAACACTCAGGCTGTTTGAAAATTTAACATATTTGGAGAGGCGGTCACTTTTTGTGATGGAGATGGCTAATTCGAGTGCGTGCAGCTCTGCAGAAAATACACACTTGGGAGAGAGGAGTGTTTCGATTAATAGTGTTGACTAACTGAGCCCAGCTTTCACGTTTCTTCTCCACTTGAGGTTGTCGGTATAGAGCAGATACCCTCTTCCGCGTTTCTCGGTTCCTGGGAGACCGTGCACGTCGGTAGGCATTGTATAGCCTTTCACGCTCATTTCTTGCTTCTTGCACCTCGCGGCACCACCATGGTTTCAGAAAGTAGGTTAAAGGGGCATATTGGGGAATGCTTGCCTCGACTGCAGCTTGAAACTTTTCGTATAGTTGGGTGACGAGTTCGTGTTCCCAAATGATTTTGGGGATGCCATCCATATCGATCCACGCGATATGTGCTGAGTATTCCACCCAGCTGTCTTTCCGGTAGTTGAATCGAAGTACTTGTGGGGCAGGGTTTCTTGGTTGGTTAGTGAGAAGCGACATGATGACTGAGTGATGGTCGTTGTCGTGTGTTGAAGGCAAAATTTCCCAATCGAGTTGGGCTGCCAGCGAGCTACACGCACTCGAATTGGCCATCTTCATTACCAAAAGTGACCGAGAACAGTCTGAGTGTTCTCACTCAGCTGAAAACTCTGCACTATGACCACCCTGCCCTTCGAAAAATGCAACACGACCTATTCACAATGTCAGAGGCGGGCCAGGCGGTCGCGTTCTGCTGGATCCCTGGAAAACGCGGGAATAAGAGGAAACGAGCGAGCAGATTTTCTCACTAAACGGGCGTCTACCCAGCAAGAAAAATTCTTCTCCATACATTACCGAGACTGGTACCCAGTCATCAACTAGCGTATACCATCATGATGGAACGACTCCTGGCACCTGGCAACGAGTGGACAAAAAATGCTTGCAGTTAAACCATCCGTGGGAGAGTGTGGACACGAGGTTTTCTAATAGGGGAGACCAAGTGTTCATTAACCGTCTATGCAAAGAACACACGTGATTAACCCACAACCACCTAATGGACGTAGACATGGGTGGTAATCAGCGTGAAACACTTCCTTGTAGATTGTGATGCATTCGCAGTAGCCCGACGAGCCTTCTTGAGCCCCCCGTGCAACCTGCAACGCTTGCTCACAGAAGCGGAATACCGGAAAAAACTGATCGCTTTCGGAAAGCACACAGGCTTATACGAAACCGTGTAAAAGTAACGAAGTCTGAATCATCTCTGATCCCAAACTCACTGTCCTCCTTGCGTATTAATGGAGAATTTTAACTTCAACTTCGTGCTCAAAGCTGTGCAGAATCAACGGATCGTCGTGCCCTGAGGAGGAGCACTCGGTGACTGCACGTTGGAGCTCTGGTGGAGAACGGAAAGGGCTGCTACCACTCCTCTACACTAAACCTACTGTGTTTGCATTGAACCTGCTCTGTATATATGTCAAATTTGCTTTGTATCTATGTTGAATTTGCTTTGGATCTGCGTTAGGCCTACTCTGTATCTGCGATAAACCTGTTTTGTATATATGTTAAATATACTTTCTATCTATGTCGAATGTACTTTGTATCTGTCAAATTTACTTTGTATTTATGTTACAACTACTTTGTGTCTGTGTTAGACCTACTCTGTACCTGCGTTAAACCAACTGTGTCTACGTTGAACCTACTCTGAATCTACGTTGAACCTACTCTTAGACTACGCTGCACCTACTTTGCCACTCTTCAATTGCCCTGCGCGGGAGTCTGTATTAACTTCACGTTAGGACTCCGGTGGTAAACGGAAGCAACTACTACAACTACTACTTACCATTACAGTTTCCGCTCGTGTGTCCATATTTCTGGAATTTATAACATCGCATCAGACGTCTCTCAAATGGTGTAACCTTGGTTTTGGTGGCGCAGAACGGAATGTCTAGGTATTAAGGTGGAGTAGGGCAGTTGAATTCTAGTATTAGGGCTGTGGTGGTCTCTCTTGTTGGTGTGATCTTTGGTGCAATTTTTGCTTCGACAACGCTGTTTTCGTATTGAACGAGTCTAGTGATGTACTCTTCGATTCCCTCCTTCGGGATATCGTCAACGTAGATAAAACCTGAACTAGTAGAGAAAGCCGGTTTAGCACTATTTTGCATGGTTTTTCAGAGTCTAGTTTTGAAGAGAATGTGTCACTTTGAAGTTTTGTGTCTACTCTGATGGGCGACGCTCAGGACTGGGCGGCCAGTGAAAGAGCCCAGCTCTTTTTGCAGAGTGTATGAACAAATATCCGGTCTGTCTTTGGCGTCGAACGTGATCTTCGGGGTCGGGAAAGGTATGACTATTGTTGAACCAGTTGTGTTCATTAAATTGCGTGTATTGCTTCCTCCTTGCAGCCCTCGGAGCTCGGTTTGGGTTTTTGTGGGGTGGAGAGTAGTCGAAGTTGTCGTCGGACGTAGAGGTAGAGCTACTTGTGTAAACTGCGGGTTCTTTAGTTTGTTGGTTCTCTACGAGTTGGTGGATATGGAGAAAAATGGCCTTGACATCACCCTCGAGCCTCGGTAGACGGTCGTCAATTGTGTTTGGTTCTGCGGCGAAAATTTCTGCTTCCTGCTCAGAGACGCCGGTCGTTTGGCCTTGTTGATTCCTGATTTCCTGGACGTTCCTGGTCAACTCGTCGATGCGGTCGTCTCTCCGGTCATTTTCGGCTAAGGTTTACAAGTGTAGGAAGACAACAACAGGACTTTTGGCCCATCTAGGTTGCCTTCTGATAGCAAGATATCAAGTTCTGATGTAAAACTTCAAAGAGAGCTTCATGTGCCATTTCTGTTGTTATAACATCAAGAAAGGGAACGGTTTAGCTGCTTATCGGCAATTTGTGAAGAGCTTATCGAGCCGAGACTTGAAGGTTTCGATCGTATTGCTGTTTACAACTTCCGCTGGAAGTTTGTTCCATTCTTCAACAACTCTATACGTGAAGAAATTGCGCGTGATGTCGAGTGAGAAACGTTTCCCAACGATTTTGTATGCATTGTTCCTAGTCACCGTTCGTATCTAGAGAGAAAATGCACGCTCGGTAGACGTTTTCCTTACCCTCCATAATCTACCACACTTCAATCATGTCGCCTCTGACTCTACATTTCTCTAGCAAATAAAGATTGAATACACGTACCCTGTCTTCATACGATTTATTCCGCAGCGAGGGGATGAGTTTGGTAGCTCTGCGTTGAACCTTCTGTAATCTAATAACGTCTTTTGTAGGATACGAAAACCAAAATTGAACGGAATACTCGAGATGCGGTCTAACAAATGCATTGTATAACTTGACCACACTGTCTTTGTTTTTGTACGAGATAGCGCGAGATATCATACCTAGCATTTTGTTGCCTTTCTTGGCGGCATAGTTTACATTACCTGCTACTTTTCAAGTAGTTACTAATGAGGACACCCAAATCTCTCTCTTCGGTGACAGGAATGAGTTTATTTCCGGACATTGAATATTCGTGTTTGAGGTTATGAGGATCTATGTGCATAACTTTACATGTGTCGACATTAAATTTCATGTCACTTTTCTGACCAATCAACAATTTTGTTCAAGTCTAGTTGGATCTGCTGACATTCTAGTTCAGTTGGTACTCTTCCTCCTATCTTAGTGTCGTCTGCAAACTTGCAAATGTTTGAGTGTAAGTTGCTATCGAGATCGTAAGTGAATATTGTAAAGAGAACTGTACCTAACAGTAGTTAATAGGACAACAAAACGCAATTTTGTCCGGTCTACGGGAATTTGCACATAACATTTCACATTTCACCGGGGTAGGACGCGATGCATGCACCTTGACTCACCGAGCGTACGGGGGTGCGCGCAGAAACGGGGGGAGGGCGGGGGCCTAGGGTCCGGAACTGGTTT
>SDVV010043258.1:0-10266 GCA_016164225.1 Gammarus roeselii
TACGCCCTGCGCACCACACGTGCCACGTGAGCTGCACTACGCCCTGCGCATCATACGTGCAACATGAGCTGCACTACGCACTGCGCACCACACGTGCAACACGAGCTGCACTACGCCCGGCGCACCACACGTGCAACATGAGCTGCACTACGCCCTGCGCACCACACGTGCAACATGAGCTGCACTACGCCCTGCGCACCACACGTGCAACACGAGCTGCACTACGCCCTGCGCACAACATGTGCAACACGACTGCACTACGCCCTGCGCACCACACGTGCAACATGAGCACTACGCCCTGCGCACCACACGTGCAACATTAGCTGCTCTACGCCCTGCGCACCACACGTGCAACATGAGCTGCACTACGTCCTGTGCACCACATGTGCAACATGAGCTGCACTACGCCCTGCGCACCACACGTGCGACATGAGCTGCACTACGCCCTGCGCACCACACTTGCAACATGAGCTGCGCTACGCCCTGCGCACCACACGTGTAACAGGAGTTGCACTACGCCCTGCGCACAACAAGTGTAACACGAGTAGCACTATCTGTTATATGATGACAGAGCATTCTATTAAAAGTATATTAAACAGATCTACAGGTGTATGGATTTTTCTTAGCAAATTCGACGAGAGGTAGAGGACTAGAAACAGAAACAATAAATTATACACTTGGACGCACAGACTGAGAGTTTGGCGACGTCTGATTCGAAGCGCCCTCTGGGACAACTAATTGAATAATGACTTGTGGGGTCTCTGTAACCGTGTCACGTGAACTTCAAAACAATGTCAAGCGAAACGAAACGTGGTTTCATGATCATGGATGACTGCTCAGTAAAACAAGTTTCAATTAGAATAGGGTACATTCTACCTGGCAGCACTATACATATAACAGTATTATTATCTGTACACTAGTAATTCAAGAGTTAGCAGAAATGCCGCTTTTCTAAATAGAACTGCTAAATGATCAACACAGCAGCGTATGAGCGAGCCACACCTGCTGGAATACACAGGAATGGCTAATGAGGGCAAGCTACATGCTTCTCAGGCACCAGCCTAAACTAGGAGGAATTATCACACAAAGGCGCCAGCGCCTGCAATTAACGTCGCCCGCCGTATTCCGGGTATTTTGGCGAAAAATTGCAGCTCACTTGCATTCATTGGCCGGATTTTTTACCTTTTAAAATATGTGTAAATTAAATTTGCATACGAATTTTTCTTTGCGTTAGTGCTGCACGACATGAATACATACATACACGTGGAGGAGAGCAGATACACCCACTGCAGCGTATACCCGTGCCGGTTTGCATCGTGACAAAGTCTAACGTTACAAGATAAAGTAGAATTGTTTGCTAGGCCCTCAGAAATGAACGGAGATATGACCTGGATCACGAAGGGATTCTTCTGAATTTTATAGACCTCACAGTAATAACTCAACTTCATCTCGTTCATATTAGTTAAGAAAACACTTTTAAAGAAATCAATGCCGGAAACTCTCTTTAAAATTTAGTTTACACATCAACAAAAAGGGAACCTTTCAATATTTTGTTACCCTTTTGGAATTCTTGACAATCCTCTTTTCTCGAATCCTGACACAGAAAGTTTAGTGCAAAAACTGGGAAGATTCAAAATGTCAACTGTACATTGCATAGCACACTCGTGTTTGTACCAATTCTTTTCTTCTTCGACAATAATACATCAACCCGACTTCAACTGATATTAGATAGTTTTCTATTAGACAGTATACAGTATACAGTTATGTGAAGTGCTGTACTTACGGATAGTGTTCTATTAGACAGTATACAGTTATGCGAAGCACTGGGCTTACAGATAGTGTTCTATTAGACAGTATACAGTTATGTGAATTGCTGGGTTTACAGATAGGGTTCTATTAGACAGTATACAGTTATGTGAAGTGCTGCGCATACAGATAGTGTTCTATTAGACAGTATGCAGTTATGTAAAGTGCTGCGTTTACAGAGAATGTCTTATGTTCAATCCTGCCACAAACGTTAAGGAAGGTTTTCGTCCATGATTTAAGTTCCATTTTTTGTACAATGTTTCAGAAAGAACATCCAAACATTTTTATAACTGTCATGAAACGTACATAATTAAATAAATCTATTAACAAGTTTTGATGCAAGCTTCTATTTTTTTAAACAATCAACCTGCAGCCAGATGGCCAAAGATTTCATGGACTTCTGCACCTTTGATAAATCCTAGCACGCCCCTCCACGCGTTGTCGAACAAACATGAAGAAATTGCTCCAAACTTCCAGCACCGAACGCCAGTACACGACGTCGTTTATAAACGTACGTTTAACGGACCAAAAAGTGTTATATTAATGGGGTGTCAGCGTGAAGCTTTTACTCGACGGCACAAGGTGTCACCCGCGTCTGGCCGCCTCGTTAGTCTCGCGTTCATTGGCTGACAGGCCAGAGTCGCCCGGCGGGCCCATGAGAGGGTTGCCACATGTCGCCACTGGAAGGCGGGAAATGATTAAAAACGACGGCACGATCAAATGTAAGTGTTTAGTACACATGGAAAAAGTTCGAAATTAAATATTATAAACAACATGTTGCCAGCCATGATGGATGCGTTTCGGTTATGAAAAAAGACAATGGGAGATAACTTTTATAGGTAACCCTCTTGAAAACGCTTGAAGTTATGACATAATGATTTTTTTCTTGACATTATTGAGGTTAGGAAACTCATAAAGCGCTCAAAATTTTAAAATGCATCGATTATTAACGCTTTTCTTCTGGAAACCCGAACAAAACACAAGCATGACAAAGGGAGTAAAGGAATGATGGTCGTTCGTATGAGAAAAAACAGTTTCGCAATGAATCCGACGATATTTTTTTTAAGAGATTGCTTTCAGAATCGGTTAAACATTTCCCGCTCAGAAAGGTCTCTAATAATTCGTGAAGCCTAATCAGCGGCTCTGCAAACGTCTCTGAAACAAATTTCAGTATCGCAGTCAACAATTGCAGGACTTAGTCGGTCCATTTCTCAAGATAATTATCAGCGGCAGGTAGCAACTATACCGAATGACTCTCTACATTGAACTGCTGAGAATTCGGCGGAGACGGGAGACCTCGTAGGTAGTGTTGGACACAATTCTGTATCTAGGTACACCATCTCTCTAGATTCCGTGTCTAGGTACACCATCTTTCTAGATTCTGTATTTAGGTACACCATCTCTCTAGATTCTGTATCTAGATACCACCTCTCTCTAGATTCCGTATCTAAGTACGGTACCACCTCTCTCTAGATTCTGTCTCTAGGTACGGTACCACCTCTCTCTAGATTCTGTATCTAGGTACACCTTCTCTCACGATTCTGCAACTAGGAACATTTTACAAAACTTTGTTTGATTTTCAAAAGCATTTTTGGGAAAATAATTGAAAAGGTATTCGGAAACAGCGATTCTTCGAACACTGCCGGTAGAAATAGCATTGCGTGAGCATTTTGGTAAGACTACTTACAGTTCAGTCGTTGCTGGTCGAATGTTTCCAGTGGCAAAGTGTTTGGTTGCGCCCAGCAGCGCGCGGAGACATTCCCTTGTCGCCAGCAGTGTACAAAATACTGTATTTAAGTCGAGTTGATCAAATACATTGAGAAAGTTCATTTCCTGAAAATCGGCTAACGTAATTGAAAAGGGAATTTGGGAACAGAAATCATGTCTAACTCCACCTGATGCTAAAGGTCACCTGATGTCTGGTATCAGTAACAGGCGGTCAACACACACAGCTTGGGCACTCATCCCGGATGTGGTCGGGCCTGGAAGTCTATCCTTGGAGCAAAGAGTAGCCTATCATTGGAGCAAGGGGTAGCCTATCACTTGACCATGGGGTAGCCTATCACTGGAGCAAGGGGTAGGCTATCACTGGAGCATGGGGTAGCCTATCACTGGAGCAAGGGGTAGCCTATCACTGGAGCAAAGGGTAGCCTATCACTGGAGCAAGAGGTAGCCTATCACTGGAGCAAAGAGTAGCCTATCACTGGAGCAAGGGGTAGCCTATCACTGGAGCAAGGGGTAGCCTATCACTGGAGCAAAGAGTAGCCTATCACTGGAGCAAGGGGTAGCCTATCACTGGAGCAAGAGGTAGCCTATCACTGGAGCAAGAGGTAGCCTATCACTGGAGCATGGGGTAGCCTATCACTGGAGCAAGGGGTAGCCTATCACTGGAGCAAGGGGTAGCCTATCACTGGAGCAAGGGGTAGCCTATCACTGGAGCAAGGGGTAGCCTATCACTGGAGCAAGGGGTAGCCTATCATTGGAGCATGGAGTAGCCTATCACGGGAGCAAGAGGAGGGGTTGAAGGAATGAATACCTTTTAAATAGGAACAAACAAATAAAGGGTCTTGATTCAGTGTGTAATTCTAACAAACTTTATTGTTCTGGAGGAAACACACATTCCTCTTTATGAACCGATTTGCTACGGTCAGAAAATAAACATCTGCATGGATTTCATAACAATAAGCTTTGGAAGATCTGATGTACAATTCAACAGTTTTGAACGATTTTTGGGTCAATTTACTTTAAATAACTATGTAGAGTAGTATATGACTCTTCCGGTGATGCAATTCATTACCATCCTTAGGGGTGTGTTTTCCTTATCGACAGCACATATTTTTTGTCAACAGATCTACTGTCGAAGTTTAACAGGTTTCATACGACTGCCAAGATTTACTAGACTCAGTAAAGCTATATATGGAAAACTCGTGGAAAGCATCGATTCAAACACAGCGACCTGCCTAACCTGAATAGAGACGACCGTACAGAGCAAACAGACATAAACAAACACAATGGCATCAGTGTCATCTTTGAGAGTTAAAAGGAGGAGGTTACATTCGTGGCCACCGTTGCGAATTGTAGACGTCTTCAATGGAGAAATGGAGGGCTGTTCATATATCAGTCAAGGTAGGTTGTGTACCCCACAAGTCTGCCATATTGGAGCCGAGACCGTGTAGTGAAGGTCTGTCGCTGAAGTGGCAGGCGGGCCCAAATTGGCATGTTTTTGGAGACTTCTGCTTCACCCGTGAAATGGAGACAGTCAGGACTCTTCTCTGCCACTGAATACACTGCGAAGAAGCTGTTCTCACATGCGAAGAAATAAGCAGTGATCCATAAGAATGCAAATGCGCTGCTGTGCAAATCGTTGATTTATCGGACATATAGAAGTTAAGCTCGCAATTGAGAGGAAAACTATCTTCAAATAAGTGAATTCTTCTCAATGGCATGAACGAGGCAAAAGTTTCACGTCATGAGTATTTCACAGTATAAAAAAAGTTTCTAATGTTATTGTTAAATGACAATTAACAATATGCACGAGCGAGACAAGCATTCAAACACAACCAAGGAAGTAAACAGCAGGGGGCGCTGGAGGCCAGGAACAAGGAAAACTGACATGTTTGATCACACAACACAACCACTCGTGTAATGAATGGACACAATACAGCATCAAGCAGTGTGGAGAACAAAGTTCTGTTCTGCCCCATTTCCTCCATTATTGCCGTTGCCGTGAGTCTCATGTTTAATTAGGACAACAGTGACTTTCTCCTTTTGGCCTCTCACATGTCATTTGTGTTAAAATCCAGTAAATTTGCTGGAAATTCCAGTAAATTGTCGTGAAACTGAATGTGAAGAGGACGATGCCATCAAGAAATTGGCGGAAACGATAGCTGCAAAACTCTGATTTCAACGTTAGAATTGGATAGTCAATGTGTCAATGGGTGAGCTAGTCGCCATCAACGAGTTCGATTCCCTATTGCAATAGAACCATTTACAGGATCAAACCGGATAGGAGGAAGCAGTTTGCATCAAAAAACTAAAACCTAACCAGTTTGTGGTTCGAGAAAGATATTGATTCATCGATTATTATTATTATATTATGAATAGTGAAGTTTCTGAGCTTGGCATCGTAACAAGCCTTGCTGCTCTAGCCTTCTCTCATCTCTTGTTCTGCTCTGTGAAGTGTTCTTCTATACGTTCCATTGTAAGGTTCTAACAAAACTAAACTAGTGGACTTCTAACCTTTTACTCTCCGATCAGCAATGCAGACACTCTCACTCTAAACCAACACCCACGCTCTTCCATAATGATAATATAAGAAGAAATAGTACACTCTCAGCAAGAGCTGGAAGCCAGGGTGCCTCCTTAACAAAGTCTCCTCTTAGACCTGGTGTCAAAGAAGGTAAAAAAGAGGCATTGAGAGGATAACAAAGAGGCCCTTAAGGACTCCTGAGCGTCACCCTTAAAAGGGTCTCAAGTCACAAAAGATACAAGGTGTGATCCTTTACACATCATAACGAGCGCCGGGGCCCTCGCTGGCTCAACTGGAGAGGAAGGGAGGGCCGAGTGGGGATGGGGAGCAGGATGAGGTGGGGCCAAGAACCGCGAGAGGTAGCGAGAGGAGGCGAGAAGGGACGGGAGAGGGCAAGAGGACGGAAGAGGATTGGCGGGTGGTGGTGAACGGAAGGGGCTGGAATGGGCGAAAGGAGGCGGTAGAAGACGGAAGAGGTGGGTAGGGAACGAAAGGGGGCGGAGCTGTGGAAGAGGTCAGGATGGCATGGAATAGGACGGAAGGGGTCGCTTGAATAACCGAAGTGTGCAGCCAAGGCTCAAACTCACAACATGCAGCAGAGCTTGGTACTGCAACTGGGAGCGTCTTCGCCAGGCCACCGCGCCCAAGTGAATGACAGCAGTTTATGAACAAATGTTTATAACCTCCTCCACTTCATCTGGAGCTGCAATATTGATATTTATGAACAACATCTATCTTCGTTGAACTTAAGCGTTGTGGCTCGTCTGTCTTAGTCGAACTCCTCGTCTCCTCGAGTCCCATTAATTCGACCTATTCGTTTCATCGAGTTCCATTGAGTCGACCTCTTCGTCGCCTAGAGTTCTTTCAAGAAGACCTCCTCATCTCTCAAAGTCCCCCCAAGTCGATCTTTTCGTACTTCGAGGCCCTCCAAGTCGACTTCCTCGTCTCCTCGAGGCCGTCCAAGTCGACCTCCTCGTCTCCTCGAGTCCCTTCGAGTCGACGTCTTCATCTCTTACAAGCCGTCCAAGTCGACCTCCTCGTCACCTCGGGTCCTTCCAAGTCGACCGCTTCGTCTCATTGAGTCCGTCATAGTAGACCTCCTCGTCTCCTCCCAAGTCGATCTTACGACTCCTCGAGCTCGATCAGGTTGACCTCCTCGTCACCTCGAGTCCCTCCTAGACAACCATCTCGTCTCATCGATCCCTCCAAGATGACCTCCTCGTCTCCTCAAGTTCTTCCAAATCGACCCTTTCGTCTCCTAGAGTAGCTCCGAGTTGACCTCTTCGTCTTCTTGAGTACCTCCGAGTCGACCTCTTCGTCTCCACGAGTACCTCCTAGTCGACCTCTTCGTTTCTACGAGTAACTCAGAGTCGACCTCCTCGTCTCCTCGAGTACCTCTGAGTCGACCTCTTCGTCTCCTCGAGTACCTCCGAGTCGACCTCTCCGCCTCCTCGAGTACCTCCGTCCGAGTCGACCTCTCCGTCTCCTCGAGTATCTCCGAGTCGACCTCTCCGTCTTCTCAAGTGGTCCGGGGCTCCGATCAGCTGTCTGATACGGAGTATCGTGTGTGGCTTTGGAAACCGGCCATAAAGAGCGAGACGTAAGCCGCAATAGATGCCAGAAAGCGATGCGATGTTAAGAGACGTTAGGACACGACTCGTGGACCGCAGGATCCGCTATCAAATAATACAGTAATTAATTGAGACCATTGGCATAGTGTGTCCTGCCACGGGAGGGGAGCTGGGGCTGGTAGATAGGGTAGCGGGAGTTGTGAGGACATCATGTCAAGCATTGTTAGAAAAGTGATAGGGCACTGATGCAGCTCGAAAGGTGAAAGGGCACTGATGCAGTTCGAAAGGTGATAGGGCACTGATGCAGCTCGAATGGTGATAGGGCACTGGTGCAGCTTAAATGGTGATAGGGCACTGATGCAGCTCGAAAGGTGATAGGGCACTGATGCAGCTCGAAAGATGATAGGGCACTGATGCAGCTCGAATGGTGATAGGGCACTGATTCAGCTCAAAAGGTGATAGGGCACTGATGCAGCTCGAATAGTGTTAGGGCACTGATGGAGCTCAAAAGGTGATAGGGCAATGATGCAGCTCGAAAGGTGATAGGGCACTGATGCAGCTCGAAAGGTGATAGGGCACCGATGCAGCTCGAATGGTGATAGGGCACTGATGCAGCTCGAAAGGTGATAGGGCACTGATGCAGCTCGAAAGGTGATAAGGTACTGATGGATTAGGCTATGATGGCGCTCGGAATGTGATAGACTAACGATGGGGACCGGAAGATGATGGGGCACGGGTTCAGCTGGGAAGGTGATGGATTTCTGCTGCAGTTAGGAAGGTGATTGAGATCTGAGGCAGCTCAGTAGGTAATAAGGCTTTGATGAAATAGGGAAGATGACATGACTTTGTTTTAGTTTGGAATGTGAAAGGGATCTAGGGCAGCTTGGAATGTGATAGGAATCTGTTGCAGCTCGGAATGAGATAAGACTCTACTGCAGCTCAGAATGAGATAAGACTCTACTGCAGCTCAGAATGAGATAAGACTCTACTGCAGCTCAGAATGAGATAAGACTCTACTGCAGCTCAGAATGAGATAAGACTCTACTGCAGCTCAGTATGAGATAAGACTCTACTGCAGCTCAGAATGAGATAAGACTCTACTGCAGCTCAGAATGAGATAAGACTCTACTGCAGCTCAGAATGAGGCTGGAATCTGTGGCAGCTCGGAATGAGATAGGACTCTGCTGCAGCTCGGAATGAGATAGGACTCTGCTGCAGCTCGGAATGAGATAGGACTCTGCTGCAGCTCGGAATGAGATAGAACTCTGCTGCAGCTCGGAATGAGATAGGACTCTGCTGCAGCTCGGGATGAGATAGGACTCTGCTGCAGCTCGGAATGAGATAGGACTCTGCTGCAGCTCGGAATGAGATAGGACTCTGCTGCAGCTCGGAATAAAATAGGATTCTGCTGCAGCTCGCAATGAGAAAGGACTCTGCTGCATTAATCAAGGCAGATCGGATTGACTGTTAATTATACGACATATTTGCTAATATTTTGATGACCAGCGTCGACTAGAACGGCACTCCAGATAATAGAACATCAACTCATATATATTAATGACATCAAAGTTATGGGCAACAGTAAATTAGCAATAGTGATACCGGCTACAATTACATAATCGATGTTTTACACCAATATACTATCCCAACAGCTGCTTCAAAATGTACGACCGGCCCTTGCTCTTTCCTCCACCTCCATTACCAGCCTTCATGTCAAATCTCTCATACTCCTAGCATCCATTTTTCTTCCTTTTAATGCAGCTTTCCTAAGGATAGGTTTGCAAGCAGCAGAGGAAGAAGGACGGGGTCCTACGACTCCTGCCTATCGCATGGCTGCACAGGATACTCAACAGGTATCATTAGTCATAAGAAGGAAGAGAAGGAGAGTCTTGTCCCTATTGAAAGGTGGGATAGAGATCCCAGCCGTGAAGAATGGCCAGGCTTGAGAGTGCAGCCTGGGTGAAGACTTGTGACCTCGCGGGGGGTAGGAGGTGGGAACAGATGCCCCCAGTGTTGGGCAGCTGTGTATGGAGAGGGAGGTACGAAAGGGCAAATAAAGAGTGCCATCATTAGTGTACGTGACTGCAGGGCTGGGCTTTAGTAGAAAAGTTAATTGAGACAACAGTCGATTCCAATAATACTTTCAGCTGGGCTGGATTCAGCTTTAAGACGATCTCTAATTTTATCTGAGAGCGGTTCAGCTCTAGACGATCTCTCAGCAAAGTTGGATTCAAATCTGAGATGCCGAGCTGGATTCAACAAGGAGACAATTTTTGCTCTCAGCAGAGCTGGATTCAGCCCTGAGACAGTCTTCACTTTAGCTGAGCTGGATTCATCGCTGATGTGGTCTCCTAGTTGAGCTGAGCAAGCTTCAATGATGGAATGATCTTGACTTCAAGTCAAGCTGCATTCAACGCTAGGATGATCTCTATTGTCAGCTGGGCCGCCTTCATTGCTTCAATGATTTCTTCTTCAAACTGAGCAGGACTAACGGGTAAGATGCTACTGATGAAACTTCAAGTACCGTTTGCTAATTCACTTACCGCACGCTTTGTGCTTGATTAATAGAAGATGATCAACTTAATGCAAGGCGGTGGTTGCATGGGATAAGATATTACAACGAGAAAACAGGTTGACAAA
>SDVV010043259.1:0-10266 GCA_016164225.1 Gammarus roeselii
AGGTGGAGGATTTATAGGTAGCAGTAATTGCAATTAAGGTGAAGGATTTATAGGTTACAGTAATTGCAATTAAGGTGGAGGATTTATAGGTAACAGTTAACAGTTTTGATTTTCATTGTCAGTGTTGCGTCCAATATATTACCTAGATACATTTATCCATTACTTTGTCCATTTCTTGGAAGGGAGTTTATACTGTATACTTTAATAATGTTTCTAGGTACATTATTTTGTCCAACAGGTTCGTAGACATGACGAAGTGTGGACACTTTACCCCGCATGGTCGTGGCCGACCTGACGTGTCCTACAACCCGTCACTGGCCGTGTGTGCAGGCTGTGCTTGATACAAGGCCGCGCAGGGCAGTGGCCGACCTTATGTGCCCTACATCCCGTCAGTGGCTGTACGTGCGGCTGTGCTTAGTACGGGGCCCCCATATGATAACCACCGACCATCAGTGACCCTGAAGACATAGCACGCATCTAGGGAGAAGGTGTAGGGCACCAACTCTGAGGAACAGGGGAAGGGGCACACATCTAGGGAGTAACTGTACGGCACGCATCTCAAGAGAAGGTGTAGGGCACCAACTCTGAGGAACAGGGGAAGGGGCACACATCTAGGGAGTAACTGTAAGGCACGCATCTAGGGAGGAGGTGTAAGGCACGCATCTAGAGAGTAACTGTAAGGCACGCATCTAGGGAGTAACTGTAAGGCACGCATCTAGGGAGTTTAGATGCAGACTACACTTCTACGGAGTAGGTGCAAGGCACCTACTCTGGAGTAACTAATAAGAAAGGAAAAATATTTCGTACATGGAATGAATAAACCACCAAAACCCGAGTTTATGCTGGTTAATGTCGTATTGGATAGGAGGTTCAAGCTCATTCCCATAGTACTTTATAGGGTGCCAAAGCAGGTGTAGGTTGCACCTCCAGGGAGTAGGTGAAAGACGTAATCTACACAGAGAGAACTGCTATTTTGAAGTGGCGCCTATGTGACACTTCCTTTTGTTTGAATGATAAGTCACCTAATATTCATCACCTTGAATAGTCGCAGCTCAACCTTCACTTCATTCAGTGGTTGGCACTGCAACTTGACTATTCCTTCTCAACTATCCCTTACTCGAAATATTACTGGACAATAATACTTCGCCTTTTAATAGTAACCAATTTCCCCCCAGGGCCAAACTCGTGATCATGTCTGGGTCACCTCAGCTGTTGGCTTATCATGCAACTAGTTCTGTTTGTATGGACGACAAGTGTTATTGCCTAATAGCATGAGGGATGGATAATAACTGAGAGTGGATAGAGGTTGTTGCAGTACCGACCGCTGAATGCAGTAGAGGTTGAGCTGCGTGAATTAGGTGATGCTTTTCAAGTGAATCAGCGTACAAAGTAAAAATAATCGTCCCGTGGGGGCAAATCTAAAGTGACAATTTCCCTGAGCAGAGATAGAATAGGTGTAGGGTACATATCAGAGGAGTAGTGAATGGCAGTACTAACATCTAGGGGAGAGATGTAGAGCACCAACATCTAGGGAAAAAGTGTAGGGCAGGGCTAGCATCTGGGGAGTAGATGCGTCTTGCAGCTCTCTCATGCAGTCTGCCGGTCCCATCATGAGCTCACTTCACTCACACTTGACTCGAATCTTTGCTCAAGCACGGCGGGGCGCGTGAGTCTTTACTCAGCACGGCGGGGCGCGTGAGTCTTTACTCAGCACGGCGGGGCGCGTGAGTCTTTACTCAGCACGGCGGGGCGCGTGAGTCTTTACTCAGGCACAGCGGGACATGTGAGTCTTTACTCAGGCACAGCGGGACATGTGAGTCTTTACTCAGGCACAGCGGGGCAGGCGAGTCTTTCAAGAAACGTTGTAAAGAGGTTTGAATGATTGTCACAATCTGTAAGACAAATTTGTACGGCGGTAAATCGATACTTGGCCGTCGCTTGCCAGCCGACGAGTAATTGTCTGTGCAAACAACATCCGGATAGCAGACATTAGCGAGACAAAGTGACGGGTCGATAATTGATCCCTAGCAAAGAAAGAAATATGGTCATTGGTCCTGTTTACTTATACACTGACGTCGAGCTACAACTCACGGAGACATTAAGTGTATATGGTAGGGAAATGATCGTTTTATGGTCACCTACAGATTTATTTCTGAGTTTCGACAGATGATTCAATTTTGAAAGACTCTTCTGCGCGGTAATGGGTTCAAAATTGTCATTAAATTAAATAATCTTAATGTCTAACCAATTTTATTAAAGCTAGTAAGACAGCCAAGATTGTACTTCCAGAAATGTACATACAGTTACAGAAGAGTAATCCTGAGTTCCTGATCATGGCCGGCCCTATCATGGCCGGCCCTATCATGACCGGCCCTATCATGGCCGACCCTATCATGGCCGGAAGAACGATAATAATTGAAGACGACGCTGGGAGACGCTTACTTAATCCTTGAAGTTTAAAGTGTTGATACAATTGAAGGGCTGTGAAGTAGAGGTGCCTAACCACACATCTGATCTCCATTCCTTATAAAAGACGTTATTAAACTTGAGAAGGTTCAACGTAGAGCTACCAAACTCATCCCCTCGCTGCGGAATAAATCGTACGAAGACAGGTTTCGTGAACTCAATCTTTATTCGCTAGAAAAATGTCGAGTCAGAGGCGACATGATAGAAGTGTGGAAGATTATGAAGGGGAAGGAAAACGTCGACCGAGCGAGCCTTTTCACTCTAGATACAAACGGAGTGACTTTCTCACTCGACATCACGGGCAATTTCTTCACGTATAGAGTTGTCGAAGAATGGAACAAACTTTCAGCGAAGGTTGTAAACAGCAATACAATCGAAACGTTAAAGTCGCTGCTCGATAAGTTCTACATAAATCGCCGATAAATAGCTAAGCCGTTCCATTTCCTGTCGTCATAAAAAGAACAGAAATGGCACACGAAGCTCTTTTAGACGTTCTACTTCAAAACTAATCCTCTTGCTATCAAAGTTCAACCTAGTTTGGGCCAATAGGACTCTTAGACATTCTACTCCAGAACTAATCCTCTTGCTATCAATAGGCAACCTAGTTTGGGCCAATAGGCCTGTTGTTGTCTTCTAACACTTGTAAACACACGAGTCATCGATTGTAACCCTACAAGAACAAGAACTCATTTATGACGCTCTTCCCCTCAGCTGTTCAATAGATACCCCCTTCCCTTGGTGCGCCACTGGCCACATGCCTGTCATGAGGAGGGTGCTACAACAAAGCACCCTTCAAGCTGGCAGGTCCCATACAAATAAGAAAACATCCATTCCGTTATAGGATCTCCTCAAAGATTGTATAATACGTAAAGTAGCATGAATACGATCATTCCGCAATAAAATTGGCGTTCAAGCGACAGCAACCACCTGCAGGAAGGATTGAGCGGATTAAAGCTTCATTAACATGTTTAATGAAGTACTTCAACCGTACTTGGTACATACAATAACGGATACGAACAAATTCATGAGGGCAACCCTTTGAAAATTCTTATAAGGTTCACAAATCAGCGCTAGGATAATTTTGAAATACCGCGTAAGTGCCAGCTGGTGCACGTGCGACTCGTGCCATCTGGTGGAATATAACGTGACAACTTTTTCTCGGTGTACTCTCATGTAATCGCAACATGTCTAAGCCTAAAAATCAAAGTTCAATTCATCTGTTGTATTCATGATTCAAATCTGATAAAGAAAATCTTTCTTTGATGCATATATAGAGCCGACACTGAGCCCTAATGTACTAGAATAGGGACCAAGAACATAACCTTGTGGCACTCCAATTTAACATCGATGGCATCGCAAGACCAACAGCTTCGTGGTTCAGTCCTCCCACAATTTAGAAGCCTATACAATTATATCGATAATTATATTGTCAGCAGCTGTAAAAAAATGTGTGTTCCTAACCGATCATTCCCAGTGTCAGTCAAATGTAGGGGAAACTGACATGCCGGTCAAGCGATAAGTTAGCGGCTAATGTCTGTCATAAGGTGGACAAACTCGGGTGACAGCTAATCGATCACCCGCCGGCTGACATAATGTCGATATTCTTCTATTATTGCTCAGCGCTAGTTTTTTTTTATTGGTAGTTCTTGTGTCACAACATTTTGTGATGTGAAAATATCCCATTATCTCGTGGTATTGATGAAACAAATGAAGCGTGCTAGAATTTATACCGCGTCGTTCACTTCTTAATGAGTTCAACATCAACCACACCGTTCACTTCTTAATGAGTTCAATCTCATCCCCACCGTTCAATTCTTGATGAGTTCAACCTCAACCCCACCGTTCACTTCTTAATGAGTTCATCCTCAACCACACCGTTCATTTCTCAATGAGTTCAACCTCAACCACACCGTTCTTTTCTTAATGAGTTCAACCTAAATCCCACTGTTCACTTCTTAATGAGTTCAACTTTAACCACACCGTTCACTTCTTAATGATTTCGTATCAAGCCAATCGTTCACTTCTTAATGAGTTCAACCTCAACCACGCCGTTCACTTCTTAATGAGCTCAACCTCAACCATGCCGTTCACTTCTTGATGAGTTCAACCTCAATCACACCGTTCACGTCTTAATGAGTTCAACCTCAACCACACCATTCACTTCTTAATGAGTTCAACCTCAACCACACCGTCCACTTCTTAATGAGTTCAATCTCATCCCCACCGTTCACTTCTTGATGAGTTCAACCTCAACCCCACCGTTCACTTCTTAATGAGTTCAATCTCATCCCCACCGTTCACTTCTTGATGAGTTTAACCTCAACCCCACCGTTCACTTCTTAATGAGTTCAACCTCAACCATACCGTTCACTTTCTAATGAGTTCAACCTCAACCACACGTCGAGGAAAAAATGACGTTCAGTATGTGTTACGCGTGGATTGAGGCATATTTTAGCCGACACGTGCTATAGACTCTTGCATTTCCAGCCAGTTTCAATATCGACATGAACCGTATTTCAGAGCCTTACTGTTATAACACTCCGTTTTTACGCTCCATTTTATTCTTCAAACTGTACGTCCTTGGCCACTCCCGAGAACATGTAAAGCTTGAGTTCCTCACGGCATGAGTAGCTGGTAGGGCTAGCAACCCTCGAAAGTGCTTCCTTCAGCAAACAGATGAGTGCCCTTGGATTTGGTTACTCGTCCGTGAACCGTCGTCAAGTGGGGGTCATTTGTGCCTGCCTGTCATAGCGAGGAGGTCAGCAGTTTTGTGCCCGGTATAAAACAACACAAGAAGGCCATGTGTTTATTATAATTTAGGGCGGAGTCTGCGACTCTCCGTAATCAGTAACTTGGCCAATAACGATCAAAGAATTAGGATGACACGCTCCTTTAGAGTTTGGTAAACTGTAGGTCGTCCCCTCATTGGAGAGTTTGTGCCTCTACTTTAGATCAGGCACGCCCCCTTTCGGCAATTCAGGTCTTTTGGTATTGTGAAGATGGGGACAGCAGGGAACACATCTTGTTCACAACGCACCGTCTCTTTTTGTCTCTTTTATTCGCTTCAAACTATAAGCCTCCGTGTTCATGCAATATTCCATCTTATTCAGTTATCATAACAGCTACACAAAATTAATCATACACCTTTGACACGTAGCTGCCCCCGTTTATGTGTTCTTGTTTTATTATTCAAAATAAGATGAAAATCATATCGCGTATTAATTTAACCCTTGCACCACCTTCAAGTCTTAATGAACGACTTTTAACTATAAAAAATCGTAACATTATTGCTGTAGCTAAATGTACCCAAAACAGCAGCGGTTAATTTTCCGCTGATACATGTTGTATATAAGACTCATTTCTCAAGACACATCCAAATATTCAGACTAATTTTAATGAGCTAATTCAATAGAGCACACAATTATCTCTGAGACTACTCTTGCTTGATATCTAAATATTGGACACATAGTTTCAAGGGCTGATCATGGCCGCAATTTCAAAGCTGGTCATGGCCGCTATTTCAAAGCTGGTCATAGCAGCTATTTCAAAGCTGGTCATGGCCGCTATTTCAAAGCTGGTCATGGCCGCTATTCCAAAGCTGGTCATGACTGCTATTTCAAAGCTGGTCATGACTGCAATTTCAAAGCTGGTCATTGCCGCAATTTCAAAGCTGGTCATGGCCGCAATTTCAAAGCTGGTCACGGCAGCTTTTTTAAAGCTGGTCATGTCAGCATATTAGAGCTGGTCATGGCCGGCATTCCAAAGTGGGTCATGACCGTCATTCCAAAGCTGGTCATGTCCGCTACTTCAAAACTGATCAAGGCTGCTTTTTAAAGTTGGTTATGACCGCTTTTCCAATGCTGGCCATAGCGTTCATCCCAATGCTGGTTATGGTCGTCATTCTAAAGCTGGTCATAGTGTTTATTTTTAACTGGTCACGGCCGTTTTTAAAGTTGGTCATGCACGTTATTCCAATGGGTCATGGTCGAAATTCCAAAACTGATCATGGCCGTCATTTCAAAACTGGTCATGGCCGTCATTCCAAAGCCGGTCATGGCCGCTACTTAATAGCTGGTCATTACTGTTTTTTCTAAGCTGGTGATGGCCGTTCTTTTTAAGCTGGTCATGCTGTTTTTTTTAAAGCCGGGCATGATCACTTTTCCCAGCTGTTCATGGCTGTCATTTCAAAGCTGGTTATTGCCGTCATTCCAAAGCTGGTCATGACTGTCATTCCAAAGCTGGTCATGGCCGTTATTCCAAAACTGGTCATGACCGTCATTCCAAAACTGGTCATGGCCGTTATTTCAAAGCTGGTCATGGTCGTTTCAAAGCTGGTCATGTTCGTTATTTCAAAGCTGATCATGGCCGTAATTCCAAAGCTGGTCATGGCCGTCATTCAAAAGCTGTTCATGGCCGTTATTTAAAAACTGGTCCTGACCCACAACAGAAACTGCATGATGAAAATCCTGCAGTGAATACATGAAATTGACTAATACCAAAATGAAACTTATATGCAAGACAGCGTTATGAAGGCAACTTCAGGTAGCCCACAACATCTTGTGACCCACACCACATCAATTAGGCTCTTCTAGACAGCGTTATGAAGGCAACTTCAGGTGGCCCACCACATCTTGTGACCCACACCACATCAATTAGGCTCTTCTAGACAGCATTATGAAGGCAACTTCAGATGGGCCACCACATCCTGTGACCAACACCACATCAATTAAAAGCCCTTCCAGCGGCAGCGACGACGCCTTCAGCAAACACGTTAGCTGATTGGCTTCCAGGCAGTCAGTGCGGGTTAAGGGAAAAAAAAGAGCACGTAGATGTTTTAAGTCTGAGGTGATAGGCCCCAGACAGCTATTATTAGCTAAGGAAATACGAGAACATGTCGAGGTTTTAAGTCTTAGGTGATAGGCTTCCAGACAGTTTTCATTGGCTAAGGAACAACGAGACATTCCAAAGTTTGACTTTTCAATGTGTTTACCCAAAAAAGATTGAAAACCTACCAACGCGGACTGGACTTGCTTAATCTGATAAGATAGCATGCTTTATTTATTAATGCAACACAGAATAGGCCAGGATTGAAAACCTACCAACGCGGACTGGACTTGCTTAATCTGATAAGGTAACATGTTTTATTTATTAATGCAACACAGAATAGGCCAAGTTTTCAATTCATTTTCAGTGGAGGTGAGAAACGACACTTGGTGTAATGATACCAGAAGTTTTCGTGGGTACCAAAGAAAAGAGGAAACCGAAATCTGAATCATTCAAGGGTGCAAATACTTTGAAATTTATTCCCGTTCTGATAACGGACGAGGTTGACTTCACGTGGTCCCGAGAGCGAAGGGCCTTTAACATCAAATACAACGACAGCTCTAAACAAACTCGACAGAGAAGAGTAGGGTTTCTCATGCGACAGCATTCCACGGCCACCCTCCAGTTCGTGAGGGAACGGATTAGTGTTTGTATCATGGGGCCAAAACATCCATTTATCATTGGGCCAAAACAGCCAACTATCATAGGGCCAGAACAGCCAATTATCATTGGGCCAGAACAGCCTATTATCATTGGGCCAGAACCGCCAATTATCTTGTTCCATAACGAACCAGGTTATTAGGTAAAGTGTCAACTCTCATCAACATTCAGCCAACTACCTTTGATGGGTCCATCCTCAATAGATAACCGAACATCGGACGCAATAAGCACAACAACTTCCGTTTCTGTTAACACTGAACAATTGCCGGCAATCTCTCGACGTCACATCATTCGCAGGTGTACTTAAAGGGGAACAAGCTATCACTCAGATCAACCCATTCCAGTCGCATTAAAACGGCACAGGCAGGATATTGGCTGAGTATTATAGTATCAGCCAGTACTGAATAATACAGGATGTGGTATCCTGCTCTCCGAGGCCAGTGTTGCAGGTTATCCGATGCTTCATTGCAGGTTACCCGATGCTTCATTGCACTTACCCGATGGTTTATTGAAGGTTACCCGATGGTTTATTGCAGGTTACTCGATGGTTTATTGCAGGTTACCCGATGCTTCATTGCAGGTTACCCGATGGTTTATTGAAGGTTACCCGATGGTTTATTGCAGGTTACCCGATGCTTCATTGCAGGTTACATGATGGTTTATTGCAGGTTACCCGATGGTTTATTGCAGGTTACCCGATGGTTTATTGCAGGTTACCCGATGCTTCATTGTAGGTTACATGATGGTTTATTGCAGGTTACCCGATGGTTTATTGCAGGTTACCCGATGCTTCATTGCAGGTTCCATGATGGTTTATTGCAGGTTACCCGATGGTTTATTGCAGGTTACCCGATGATTCATTGCAGGTTACATGATGGTTTAGTGCAGGTTACCCGATGGTTAATCGCAGGTTACCCGACGGATACATAAAAGGAGATATTAAACATTCATAGTGATTTGATATACCGCGTACAGTGGTAGCGAGTGTATTTACTATGTGCTCTTTGCCCACTGTAATGCTTCGTTCAGTGATAGCGAGTGTACTTACTATGTGCTCTTTGCCCACTGTAATGCTTCGTTTTGACTACTCATCCTGAGATTCGTTTCATTAAGCTACTGACGGCATGGCCGACATATTATAGCCGAAAATGACGAAGATCGAAGCAGGAAACAGTCACGCACGCACATTTTTTATGAAAAACTTCACGCTTTACTCATTCTAGTTTATTCTCTTCTTACAACTACGCGTTAATAGGAACATGGTACCCTTTAACGCAGAACCTAGGTGCCTATCACCGAAAAATATTGTGCTACTTGTACATGACTTGCAGGCAACATGTTCACCAATCATTAGGTCCAGTAATGCACCACCATCCATTCCAGTCCATGAAACCAATACTTGCGTACATAATCTTCACCAATCAACAGGTCCAGTAATGCACCACCATCCATCCCAGTCCATGAAACCAATACTTGCGTACATAATCTTCACCAATCAACAGGTCCAGTAATGCACCACCATCCATCCCAGTCCATGAAACCAATACTTGCGTACATAATCTTCACCAATCAACAGGTCCAGTAATGCACCACCATCCATCCCAGTCCATGTAACCAGTACACGACTGGCGTACATCATCTTCACCAATCAACAGGTCCAGTAATGCACCATCATCCATCCCAGTTCATGTCACCAGTACAGAATTGTAAAAAAAATCTACGATATGAGGGGTTGAAACTCTTCAAATACCCTACGGTATTTGAGCTAGGAATTTCATCACCTCTAAAATATGATGAAATTTTTGGTGATGAAATGAGCACAACCAATGCCGTAGACTTCACAAGTTTTGACGGGGTACATGACAACTTTTCAAAGTGGTTTTGCACGACTTGTCTTGTTGATCACTGACTGTAAGGATTCATCTAGGCGCAAAACAGCAACACGGTTGTGGGGATTATTTCCCTTCCCACATTTAATATACACTTTTATCCATTATAATACACATTTAGATAATTGACACTGGTTTAAATCTTTGTTTTTCAACATTTAACACATTTTTTACACTTCGCCTATATATTCTGAACTTACCTTATTTTTGGCGGGTAATTTTCTATCTTCATTTTTTCGCATGGCCACTTGGATGTGGGCTCTTTCTTGAATGCACTTCAACGTTCACGGTCATGGAGTACTAAGGCTATTTCTATTCTACGAAATATCGTCATCTATCTTGGAGGGTTAGTAAGACTCTCTAAAACTACAGTAAGCCTATTTTAGCTAGTCCACTTGTCTTAATGGGGTATCCTTCTTTGGCGGAT
>SDVV010043260.1:0-10266 GCA_016164225.1 Gammarus roeselii
CATCACGACATGGTGCATTGATGTCATCACGACATAGTGCATTGATGTCATCACGACATAGTGCATTGATGTCATTACGACATAGTGCATTGATGTCATCACGACATAGTGCATTGATGTCATCACGACATAGTGCATTGTTGTCATCACGACATGGTGCATTGGTGTCATCATGACATAGTGCATTGATGTCATCACGACATAGTGCATTGTTGTCATCACAACATGGTGCATTGATGTCATCACAACATGGTGTATTGTTGTCATCACGACATAGTGCATTGTTGTCATCACGACATAGTGCATTGATGTCATCATGACATAGTGCATTGTTGTCATCACGACATGGTGCATTGATGTCATCACGACATAGTGCATTGTTGACATCACGACATGGTGCATTGATGTCATCACGACATAGTGCATTGTCATCATCACGACATGGTGCATCGTTAATGTGCACAGGACATTTTTTTTTATGTCATTTTGGTTGAGTCATGTCATGGAAAAAGTCGTGTACCGATGATCAACTTAGGAAGCGAAATGTTTCCTACCGTTCATACACGGTCCGATTTCTTTTAGGATTGTATTCAGAGGAGTAAGAAACATGCTAGTAATTGTTTTACTTACCCGCGCGTTTGATGGACTCTATAATGTTACATGATCTGATCTGACGGTCTTAGATTATAATCACACATATTTCAAACTTATTGTGTATGTTTTTCTGCCTTTTTTCGCTTATATAGCGAGTTGCAGCGTAGCTGCCACCTGATAGCCTTTTTTAGCACATGGCATTTATGAGCTGGCCTTTGATCATTCAAGATATCGGCCAGAATGTCCTACTCGGGGTCAGGTGGGCTCGAACCTACAACGTCCAGCTCTTAATGGGAGTCTATTGTGAGGAGAGGCCGACACGCTGCCCACTCGGCCACCGAGCTGGTTTGATGAATAGATTGACCGTGTAGAAAAGTACCGTTATGATTGGGTATGAATTAAGATTATTATACATAATTGATTCATTTTATTCACCTTCAGCAGAGTACACCTGCTGCTCAGAACACTGCAAGCAGTGTACCTGCAGCGCAGTGCGTCGTCAGTACAGCCTCTCTGCAGCACAGTACGCTGACAGCACAAATACTCCAGAAGCACAGTACACCTGCAGCACACCTGTACCAGAAAATACCTGTCGAGGAAGCAGGGAAAGCCTCCAGCCCACCGCAGCCCCGACCTTTCTAGAGTGAAACTTCCCGTAAGAAAAGGGAAGATGATTGCCGCCGCTGCTGCGGGCAAAAACAATATGAGACAAGACACGGCAATAGGCGACAAGACACGGCAATAGACGACAAGACACGGCAATAGGCGACAAGGCACGGCAACAGGCGGCAAGACACGGTAATGGACGACCAATAATCAGCTAAAGCGCGCAGTGTTTCCAGGTGATGGATTGGTAGAGGCGGTACGGCGGATGAAGGGGAAAGCGAGGCTGAAAAGGGCTCCTGGGAAATAAAAGATGAGGTTGTTGGTGTTTGGCCTCAGATTGATGATTGCATAGTTCATCATCAAAAGCAGATCTGATTTTTTGTAGTTATTTGTATAGGTTTGCGTCGGAAAGTAACTAAAGAATATGAAATAGGCTGCAAAATAGGGAGAGACTTTCGAAGGCAAATGAACTGCTGGACTTAGAAATTATCTTTCCAATTACATAGAAGCTCCACTTTTTTATCCAACTCTTCAATGCATCGTAGCCCTTCATTCATGAGTATCCGGTATCTCTGACTCCATTACCTAGTCTTTTTTCAGTCAGTGACAAACCATTGAACCCCATCTCCATGCAACCCTCCACGGACGGGTCTGCGAGGGCATAGTCTATAAATGTCTCGGATGGTAGTATGGTCGATGGAATTTTCTAAGGTTATTGAATTCAGGCATGTTTTCCTTAAACAAAATTGGTTAGTCTCGTTCACTGGCAATAACAAGAACATCAATAACTATACCAGCCAGAGCAACTTCTATACCAATACCAGCGAGAGAAATTTCTATACCAATACCATGCCAGAGCAACTTCTATACCAATACCAGCCAGAGCAACTTCTATACCAATACCAGACAGAGCAACTTCTGAACCAATACCAGCCAGAGCAACTTCTGAACCAATACCAGCCAGATCAGCTTCCATACCAATACCAGCCAGAGCAACTTTTATACCAGTACCAGCCAGAGCAACGTCTGTACCAGTACCAGCCAGAGCAACTTCTGTACCAATACCAGCCGGAGCAGCTTCCATACAAATACCAGCCAGAGCAACTTCTATACCAATAGCAGCCAGAACAGCTTCTATAACAATACCAGCCAAAGCAACTTCTATACCAATACCAGCCAGAGCAACTTCTATACCAATACCAGCCAGAGCAGCTTCTATACCAATACCAGCCAGAGCAACTTCTATACCAATACCAGCCAGAGCAACTTCTATACCAATACCAGCCAGAGCAACTTCTATACCAATACCAGCCAGAGCAGCTTCTATACCAATACCAGCCAGAGCAACTTCTATATCAATACCAGCCAGAGCAACTTCTATACCAGTATCAGCCAGAGCAACTTCTATACCAATACCTGCCAGTGCAACTTCTATACCAATACCAGCCAGAGAAACTTCTATACCAATACCAGCCAGAGCAACTTCTATGCCAATACCAGCGAGAGCAATTTCTAAACCAATACCAGACAGAGCAACTTCTATACCAATACCAGCCAGAGCAGCTTCTATACCAATACCAGCCAGAGCAACTTCTATATCAATACCAGCCAGAGCAATTTCTATACCAGTATCAGCCAGAGCAACTTCTATACCAATACCAGCCAGTGCAACTTCTATACCAATACCAGCCAGAGAAACTTCTATACCAATACCAGCCAGAGCAACTTCTATGCCAGTACCAGCGAGAGCAATTTCTAAACCAATACCAGACAGAGCAACTTCTATGCCAGTACCAGCGAGAGCAATTTCTATACCAATACCAGACAGAGCAACTCCTATACCAATACTAGCCAGGGCAGCACCTATGTCAATGCACAAAATAAGAACAAAACAATTTAAATAAAGACATCATTATAACACATTTCAATGCGTCATGCTATTTTTGTTAGGGAACATTAGAAGTTGTTGATGTTATGCACGCTTTGGTATCCCCTACAGTCTTTTGCCATAGATAATATACGGTCACAGAGAGGGGGAGGGGGGGAAGGGTATTCCCTACAGTCTTTTGTCATACATAATATACGGTCACGGAGAGTGGGAGGGGGGGAAGGGTATTCCCTACAGTCTTTTGTCATACATAATATACGATCACGGAGAGGGGGAGGGGTGGGATGGAAGGGACAGTCCATGTTGGCATTTATTTTCTGAGCTGAACCATTGGGTTGTGAAATATGGGTATTTCCTTTGAGTCCATGTTGCTTTGAACCCTTGATAAATGTTAACCGTAGATGCCGGCAGGATTTTTTTTTTATATTCTTGGTTGAGGTCTGCATCAAAAAAAAAGAATACAACCAGTTCACATGGACACAAACCACATGGTAAGTTATTTGTAGGCATTATGTTTTTTAATGGTGTCGAGATTGGTGAGTCTGGCTTGCAAATATGTTGTCGATGTCAGTGTGTTTTGGTGTCGAGTTTAGTGCTTGTCTCGGAATTTGTCATAGTCAAAGGAGGCTGACGGTATTCCCATGGTCAGTAAGGATTAGATACCTAATTTCTTCATCGTAATACGCATTGCATCAATAATTTGAACAAGTAAATAATAGATCTGTTTATCACTTGTCGACCACGTGTGTATTTGCGCAAACAATAACATCATCAGCAGGCAGAGGCGCCCTCCATCTTTTCTAGTAGTGGTGCCCCCTCTTGTTGCAGTCAAGAGGGGAACCCTTGCCAAAGGTAAGGTGTCCATCCCTCGCTGACACAGTGAGGTGCACACCCCCACCATCAGATGGGGGCCCTCAACAGAGTGTGTGTGGTCCCTCACTCCAGCCTCCATTTGGGCATTAGTCAAATGGGACGGGTTACGACCAGCAAAAATCTGTGATGTTCGGCCATGATCGACCACACATTCAGGGGAGGGGGGGAGTCCAAGCGGGCTAGCAGAGCACGCCCGTGTTGTGGTATATGAGGAAAATAAAGCAGTGCTGTGCTTTAGTACAGAAACAATCGCAAAGAAGCCCAATAAAGACGTTTGTTTTCATGTGTGAGTGCGTTTTGGTATTACTTTCAAGTGCTGTTTGGGAATTGAGAGTTGTTCAGGCCAATTCTCCGGTGAAGGTCACTTCAATGACAATATTCAACTACTAAATTTTTTATGGGAGTGTATAAAAATCAAAGAAGATAACAATACATGTATTAATCTCTAAATTGTCCAGCCTATGACCAATTTCTTCTCTCCTCTACATATTTCCATCCAAAAGGCTGTTCAAGCATCAGAGCCTCTGCTCGGCCTCAACACTCAACAGTGGAGCGCATCCTAAGTGATAGATAGAAACAGCACCGGGAGTTGCGTTGAAGATATCCACCGAGACCATTTAATTACCCTGATGCTGTGCGGTACCCTGACCTCTTCCATTTAATTACCATTTAATTACCCTGATGCTGTGCAGTACCCTGAGCTCTTCTATCAAATGAGAATTGTTTGCCAATGCACGTTCGGGTCAATCCTGGACGAATGAGGGCCGTATACATAGTGACTTCTGGCCCAATGGTAATTGGTGGAAATGTAGTACAGGTGAGGCAGGAGCTACGTGTAATCAAAATGCTCCGACCTGTAGAGCACTGGCAATACTCTCTCAAAGTGTGTATGCTACACCCCCCTCATAGTCTGTAAGCTATACTCCCCTCCCAGTCTACAAGCTACACACCCTCACAGTCTGAGTGCTACATTCCCTCACAGCCTCTATACTTTGCTCCCTCACAGTTTATATGCTAGACTCCCTAACAGTCTGTATGCTACACCCCTCAGAGTCTGTACCCAACACTTCCTCAGAGTCTGTAGGCTACTTTCCCTCACAGTCTGTATTCTACACCCCTCGCAATTTTTATGCTATCCCCCTCCTCATAGTCTGTATGCTACACCTTCTCACAGTCTGTACGTGCACCTCCTCAGAGTCTGTTTGCTGCACCTCCTCACAGTCTGTATCCCACACCTCTTCGCTGTTTTTTGCTGCACTCCTTCGGTTTGTATGCTTCAATACAGTTGATTTTCAGAAGAAATTATCACTTCTCAAGTTTATGTATATTTTTGGTGTATGTGGGCGGTGAAATAGTCCATTAACACTTATTTTTTAACCGATGAACATAAGTGCTTAATTGGACTTGTTGGGTCAATGGACGTACTGTAGTTACGGACAGCTCGAGGAAACAAGCACCCCAGTTTGTGGCCTTTACCAAATTGCGCGCCTTTTTTTTTCTTTCCAGAAGAGTTTTTGCACTCCGCATCACTTTGCTTTTCCCAACAGGGCCACGCAGTCCTGCTGGGAGGCCTGCATGTTGGAGGGGGTAATAACCCCTCATAGCGGCTGAGGGGTCATGCCAAAATTGACTTGTGAAGAGAACCTTGAACTTTGATGTGCTTCAAACGAGTCCCACGAACCCACAAATGACAACGTTGGGACTTTATGTCCTCGGGTCACCGTAAATAGCGATTCGCTACGTTGGGACTTAACGTCGTCGGGTTAGCAAATTATGGCTTGCGACGTTGGAACTCAACGTCTTCGGGTCTTGGCAAAACGTGGCATGGGACATTGGGAGTTAATGTCGTGAAACATGGCTAAATCGCGGCTCGAGACGTTGGGACTTAGTGCCGTCAGGACACCGAAAATAGAGGCTCGGGACATTGAGCCTTTGTGTGTTTGAAACACCGAAAACAGAGGCTCGAGAAGTTGGGCCTTAGCGTCTTCAGGTCACCAAAAATAGAGGCTCGGGACGTTGGGCCTTAGTGACTTCGGGTCACCGAAAACAGAGGCTCGAGAAGTTGGGCGTTAGCGTTTTCGAATAACCACGAATAGAGGTTCCGGACGTTGGGCCTTAGCGATTTCTAGTCCCTGCAAATAGGGGCTCGAGAAGTTTGGGTTATCGCGTGTTGGGGAAGCATGAGGATCGTTTAAGCACGATTCACACGGAAGTTTCTGCATGACGTGATGAGATCTTCCTTTTTCTTGCAATAACGTCAATATTTATGCACGAAATAAGCATTGTTCATCGAGTCGTGCTTGGTTATCGACACGATTACTGAGAGGTAATCGTGCGCTTACACTAAATGTCGTGAGTGAGTTAATGTATGGAATCCTGTCGTGAATTGCTAGCACACATATAAAAACAAATGTGCACCTGAACTCTCCTGAGCACTCGAAGATTCAACACCGAGAGATATCATGTACGAAACTCATCGTGAGGCTGGACCCACAGTATACACTAATAACTCATCGTGAGACTAGACCCACAGTATACACTGAAACACATTGTGAGGCTGGACCCACAGTATACACTAATAACTCATCGTGAGGCTGGACCCACAGTATACACTAATAACTCATCGTGAGGCTGGATCCACAGTATACACTGAAACACATCGTGAGGCTGGACCCACAGTATACACTGAAACACATCGTGAGGCTGGACCCACAGAATACACTAATAATTCACCGTGAGGGTGGACCCACAGAATACACTACTAACTCATGGTGAGGCTGGACCCACAGTATACACTTATAACTCATCGTGAGGCTGGCCCCACAAAATACTCTAATAACTCATCGTGAGGCTGGACCCACAGTATACCCTAATAACTCATCGTGAGAGTGGAACCACAGTATACACGAATAACTCATCGTGAGGCTGGACCCACAGTATACACTACTAACTCATCGTGAGGCTGGACCCACAGTATACACTAATAACTCATGAGGCTGGACCCACAGTATACACTAAGAACTCATCGTGAGGCTGGACCTACAGTTTACACTAACTAGGGAGAGTTCGCATCCACTCGGTCATCAACATCAAGATGTCACGCGAGTGCTACAGATCACACATCTCCTGTAGTTGTAGCACTTGCATTCAACAGTTTACAGCGGCCGAAGTTTAACCTCCGACAGTCCAATGGTAGTCGGGGGAATCTCTTCGATGTGGAGCTACATATTAGACACCGGGTGCTACAGATCACGCGGCGCCCGTTGGCGGCAGCACTTGCATTGATCAGCTTACACCGGCCTAAGGGGTTCGACCTCTGATAGTCCAATGGTATTTGGGAAGTGTCTGCGATTACCCTTCTTCACACCCACCGTAGTTAGTGTGATGATTGATGAGGTGACGGTGCACCAACGACGGTGTGTTACCAAGATTCGGAACTCGCAGTCTGAGTCTGTTCATTTTGTGGACCCCTTCTGTTGCCCGCTCCTCATTATAATCACTGTACATTTCATACAATAGAAAATTATTAAACCTGTGAAAAGGATTTTCGATACGATAGACATAAACGTTTCCAAGTGAGGAGATACCGAGATGCCTCTAGTGAATGCTAAGGGCAGTAAGCATGATGAAACCAAGGGGGTTGGGTGACGTTCTGATCCTTAATTGAATGAGGGTCATTGGTTCCCCATTGCGTTTCTCTGTAGGGTCATAAAAATGAATTTTATCTCACGTTTCTTAATTTCTAATTTAATTTTATTCTGTTTAGATGAAATAACAGTTCGATGTTGTTGTTGCTGTGTTTTATAGTGGTTTGTACGAGATACATTTATAGTGAAATTTATCACTGGATCTCATGTCTGTAATCTGTTTGTTAAATAATGTACCACCTAACCAATTGCTGTTTACATCATAAGTTTCCATGGCCGGATGTTTCCCTGGGCGCAAATCCGAGGACAAATGTTGTCGCACATTCCTTCGAGCTTCCAATGCTGGACAGGGTGATGGTGGTGACAGGTTACCGGTTGTTTTTCCAAATGACAAATGAAATTTAGCTAGAACCCATATCCTTAGCCATTTCCCCGTCAGACCGAAAAGGGTTTGCTGCTACCTGTGATCGACCGTCAGTCCGTCCGTACTCTTTCAATCACCCCTCCATTTCAAATGTTCTAGTTCCACGAATGATGCATTGGCCTTGAATGTGTATGGTACACAACCTAATGTATCAATAATACGAAGAGAGACGCGGGTGTTTTATTGAATATTTTCTCATCGTTTTGGTAAATCATGTTCAGTCAGATTTTGATTTGATTTGATTTAAGCCCCATTTCCACCGGAGCCTCATCGTGAGTCATAAGAGGCTCCCCGTAAGGCTCGACGATCATGGATTCCAGTAGGCTCACACGCCTCGGCTTGCGAGAAAAACACGTTGTCAAAGTTAGAACAGTTAGAAAAATTTGAGTCGTGTTAGACGCACGATGGTGCGCACAAGAAAAATGATCAGACAAAACGGATCTCCGCTTTCAATCATTTAGAACTTCAAGAGTACCATGTATGCACGCCAGTGCGCACAGGTAGCATCGTCGAGATTAGTACAAGGCTTACGGCTACACGGACAAAGTCAGCTCCGACAGCAACGCGACACAATGTTTACAGTTACGCGGTCAAGTTCAGTTTTGGTACAATTTATTTATTCGGACATGATAAAGACTCAAACGACACGAAACGAGTCCCGCCTCCAGCCTCTCAGGACCTCATGAGTGATATGCACACACGCCAGAGCGCACAAATAGTGTCGTCGAAATTGGTACAAGGTTTACGGCTACAGGGACAAAGTCAGCTCCGGCAGCAACGCAACACAATGTTAACAGCTACGTGGTCTAGTTTATTTTTATACAATTTATTTATTCAGGCAAGTTAAAGACTCAGACGAAACAAATCACCGCCTCCAACCCCTCAGAACCTCAAGAGTAATATGTACGCACGCCAGTACGCACAGATAGTATCGTCAAAATTGGTACAAGGTCTACGACTTCACGGATAAGATCAACTTCAACCGCAACGCACAACAAGGTTTGTTGGTAAGCGGTAAAGGTCAACCAACAGAAATTATGTATGGTCCGCGCACGCGTGAGCGAGGACTGAAAAAACACTTATTCACAAAATTACAAGCAGGGACTCTCGCACATGTACACTAGCATTACTTAATTAAATTGTATATCGTGAGGGGGAAAGAAAGGGCAGGTTCATCTTGCGCTGAAAAACTATTCAGATTATTGAAATCACACTTATTGTTTAGAAGGATAGGGTGGGGGGAGCAGAGGTCCCTCGGGTCCCAAAGGAGTCCGATGGGTCCCGAAGGGTAACCCAAGTCCCAAGTGTTCCCCCGAGCTCCCCGGGCCCCTCGAGTCCTCTCGTCTCAGCTCACCTGGGCATGTCTCGACTCGTCGCACCCAACTCGATTTGCCTCAACATGTTCCGACTGATTTCGACGCACCTCGACCAGCCTCGACGCGGCTTTCCCCCTCTACGTCAGCAATGCTGTGGACTAATAACTAATTTCTCTACTCAAGCACTCCACATTCATACATTCCTCTGTGAATGGGTTTTACTGCGTTGAGGGGAGGAGCAGAGGTTCCAGGATTTAGAGGGGCCTAAAGAGGGCCCCAGTTACTCAAGAGGGTTTCAAAGGGTCTCAAGAAGGTCCCAAAGAGTCTCAAGGGTGTCCAAAAGGGCCCCAGAAGGGTCCAAGTGGGTTCTCCCAAATCCTCCTGGTCTTTCGAGTCCCCGGGTTCCCGAAACTCCGGGTCCCCAGAGTCCCGGGAGTCCCACGAGTACCCCCCATTCCCTGGGTCAGCTAGTCTCAACCAACCTCGATAAATAATAAATAATGCAAGATTTATCTTCATGAAAAAAGGGCTGCGATAAATAATAAAGCCCAAGAAAGATGAAATACTTAAATACTAAAATAAAGTGGTAATGATCTATAAAATGAATAACCCATCCATCCACCCCATGTTCAGTCAGACACGCTGAACTAATCATGTTCAGTCAGACACGCGAAACTAATCATGTTCAGTCTAATCATGTTCAGTCTAATCATGTTCAGTCTAATCATGTTCAGTCTAATCATGTTCAGTCTAATCATGTTCAATCTAATCATGTTCAGTCTAATCATGTTCAGTCTAATCATGTTCAGTCTAATCATGTTCAGTCTAATCATGTTCAGTCTAATCATGTTCAGTCTAATCATGTTCAGTCTAATCATGTTCAGTCTAATCATGTTCAGTCTAATCATGTTCAGTCTA
>SDVV010043261.1:0-10266 GCA_016164225.1 Gammarus roeselii
CTTGAGCGAGACCTAGCACACACTCTCCGGCCAGCGACTCTCAGACTCGACATACTCTGGGCAGCGACCGCACACTCACACCCCAGACTCTCTCGGCAGCGGCAGCTGGGCATCGGTGGTAGACTCTACACACTCCCTCGCTATAGGCACACACACTCTCCACCACACGCTCGTCTTACGCGTGTTACATATCTTTGGCTGTTAATCACTTGTGTTTATACTCAGTATTCTATTGTTAGAATAACCTTTGCCTTGTCAACTACTACAAAAAGACAAATATAAAACCAATGTGTCTTCATTCAACCCTGATTTACCCGATTATCGCAACCGTGAACTGAAAATCTAGTTTTTTCGGGATTAAGGTTTATTCCGATTCGTCAAATAAATTGTGTAGCTACAGCAATATAAACCTGTCTAACTAACGGGTTGAAAGCACACATTAGGTACTTCATATACTAAAAGATACTATTAAATAGTGTCTTATTTTATAAGGAAAACACCAACTCTAAATTTCCAGTCAAGAGAATTGATTTTGAGAGTAATTTTTTAAGAATTTTTAATTTTACGCTATGACAAATCTCCGTTTAGACAGTCAATATTTATTGTAATTTTCAGCAAAATTATTATTCTCTCTTGTCTGATTTATTTCTCAATATTAACAAAGTTTTGGATAATTTACAATAATTGTTATTACCTAAAACTTGATTCCTTGGTGCGATTTATTCTAATAATAGAATAATATCTTGGACTCGCATCTTCTGATCAAGTTTATTTCAAACAGCTTTTTATATCTTTATATCACTATTTTCAATTATTTCAAACAAATCGTCAAAACCAAGGTAGCCCATCTCTTTTTCTGTTACTTCAAGATTATTCGTGAATATTATCTACATTTCAGCTGCCGTTTTGGACCATACCTTATCTTAAACATTGGTGTTGTGTGCGGCTCCGACTAATGTGTACACATTTGCGCGCCTATCACCATCCCACGGTCATGACTGGCTGATGCTGCTCTCTACCCCCGCCCTTTTTTCCACTGCCTCTCTTCCCGGCACTCCATACACTAAAAGAGATTATTATATCGTTTCTGTCTATGTCTCATCAACCTACGCAAATGGGAGGCTCTGAGGAGCATATGGTAAAATGAACGCCAACTCTAAAAACTTCCAGTTAAGATAAATGATTATGAGAGTATTTCTTTCCTAATTTTCAAGTTCACGCTATGACAAATCTCTTTTTGACCAGTCAACATTTATTATCATTCTTAGCTAAAATATTAGGCTCTCTTCTCGGAATTATTTCTAAATATCAACAAAGTTTTGGATAATTTAAACAAATTGTTGTAACCTAAACCCTAATTTCTTGGTGCGATTTCCTTCTACCAATAGATTAATATATTTCACCTGCATCTTCCGATTAAGTTTATATCAAACAGCTTTGCATAGGCTTAGTCAGCATTTATTAAAACTACTAGCTAATTATTTCTCACTGCCTCTTCCTGAATTTATTGTTTTTCTTATTACAAAGAGTTTGTAATGTTGGCATACAATTAAAAGCAAGTAGGAATAAGGCGGTATAATAGATTGGACAGAGATTGAAATATTTTCGAATGATTGAACAAATATTTAAAAAGTTTGAACGCTAGGCAATAGCCACACACGATCCTGTACAATATAAGGTCACGGGCCCTCCTGTTAACGCAGAGCCCTAAAATGATAAGCGAATGTGACGCTCTCTAAGCCCCTCCAACAAAAAAACTCTAAGTAATCCACTTCACTGAGATTTAACCTTGAATTAAAGACATGTCGCCCCACAGCCACACTGCCAACAGAAGCAAATCCTGCTGCATGTGCTATAGTGGAACATGCGAGAAATGCGCATATGTGCCAAGAATAACAGAGACTGCATATCATGCAAAAGCCAAAACTGCACCAGAACCAGCAAGCCTATAAACATAAAGCTGCCAGATTGCCCACACACTTCTGTGACCAGCGCATGGGCCCATAAACGCGATTAGGAGAAGCCTACCCTCTCCCACAGGGTTGCTCTTTCGGTGACAGATACTCAACCAACGCTGCTGAGCTCTCCATCTCCCACCCCGTGGACCTCTGAAACTGAGTCCATAACTCGCATTTATTTCTCCGATACAGAGCCTTTAATCGTCACCTCAACAAAAAAATCCGCAACAGCAAAGTCGGCTCACTGTGAAGCATCAGGCACCAGCACCGGGTCAACAGAAAATACCAAGACCCCCAGGTCTTGAAAAAAAAATCATGAAAAATGTGCTAACGTCCGACATTTCAGATCGATGCATTTTTGAAAAGATAAATATTAACGAATATGGCGCTCTGTCAAGAATCATTGAAAGCGCAAATCCATTCAAAAATTACATTATTGTGCTCACGGACTACGTCGAAAATGAAGTAGTAGTCAAAATAACCACCACAATGTTAACGAAAAACCAAAATGCTAAGATATGCATGGAAGAACCCCTCAACCTGAAAACAAGTGAACAGAGGCGCCGTTTCGTGAGTCTTTGCCACGCTTTGAGGCTCAAAGTTATTCCAACAGGCAAACTAAGAGACAAACTCACTGGTACCCCCGACGAATGATTGTTTCATTCGGAGAACGCTAGTCTAAACAATGGTGGAATTATCAAATATCCGACACGGTAGCACGTTACGTTCCTCAGAGGGTGGAAGTATTGTCATCCGTATACTATAACAATGTCAGAAGCAAGCAATCACTACTCATGTCTCCTCCCTTCCTCTACTTCCCTCCATCATATGGCCTTCATCTCGTATCATCACCCCATCACACATCAGCAAAGGACACCTACTCGCCGACAACTTACATCCTAGCGCCCTCTCGGCACCTACAAACTAAAACTCAAACTAAAAATCCCCAATCAGTGACTCGTTATCATCCCCACACAGTTAGCTCCCATGCAACGCCTTTTCAACACGGTCACAGCAGTAGGGTCCCCTCAGTGCCTCCTCCTTTCTTCACCTACCCTTCTCCTCCACTCTACACTCCTCACCCAAATTCGTCTAACTATGCCTGCAGCACAGCCCCAATCCTCCCCTTTCGCTACCATTCCCTTACCTCAGCCCAAACTCCGACTCTACCTATTCCGCTAATCCCTCACATATACTACCCTCCTCCACTCATTCTTTCCTCGAGCTCCCACTTTTGTCACCATTCCTTACCCTCTACCCAAATTTTAACATTACATATCCTGTCAACTCCTTCTATATATTACCCCCCTCCACCCGTTTTCTCCTCTAGCTCCCACTTTCGCAACCATTCGCTAACCTCGCCCCAAACTCCAACTTTACCTATCGCGCCAATCCTTCCCATATATTACCCCTTCATCCGTTCTTTCCTCTAGCTCCCACCTTTGCTACCATTCTCTAACCTCAGCCCAAACTCCAACTCTACCCATCCCGCTAATCCCTCCCATATATTATCCTCCTCCACCTATTCGTTTCTTTAGCACGGTTCAGCCATCTTCAGCCATACCTCTCTTCAATCACTGACCCTCAACAACAAAGAACAGAACCGAATTCAAGGATATCCGAAACATACAAACAATGCCACTCGAGAATTAGCAACCAGATTCTTGAATAACGTCAGTAGGAGTGTTGCTGGAGAACATATTGAAAATCTAAATGAGGGTGGTGTTGCTGAAACAAGAAACAAGAAACCGGATGAACAAATGCCAATGCAGGTGACGAAATACTTGCAACAATTCCCCAGGAACGCCAACATCGACACCATTCTCAATGATTTAAGATTAAAAAGACAATCAACATTAGCAGACGGACATTGTATGATTCACGCGGTGAAAAGATAGTTAGAAAAACAAACAGAACTTAACATTGAAAACATCTTAGAGCTGATAAAAACTAGAGCAATGGAGGAATCCTTCAATTACACATAAGATTACGAAGCCTTCACTGAGAATTAAAAAAAAGATAGGTTTCTCTCCGAGATAGAAAAGTATTTTGAAAACAAATAGTAAAATAGCAGTTTTGGCGATCTAGTCCCCCGCAATTCTCAGCAACGCACTCAAAATACAAATCACAATCCTAGATGAAACAAACACGGACATAGTGACAAAAACTGTACTTAATCCGACCAACCTTAAGAGGGATTAAGCTGCTCAACACTCAATATTTGTAGCCAAGAAAGAGGACCACTATAGTAGTCTTGCACCAACCAACCCTCTGAAGCCACATTTCGAACAACAAAATATTGCAGCGAAGTGAAACAAGCATGTGGAAACAAATGTGCAGTGTTCCAATAGGTATTCTCCTATTCAATACGACAATGATACATTCATATGCCATGAAGAGATGCCTCTACAATCATCCCAAAGTGACACCAACTGTCCTGTAAGTAAAAACAAATGACTAGAGGCACAAACTGTTCAAGCTGGGAGCATCAACCACCTCTCAGCAACCATGGCTGTAAACATATAAACGTTAGAAGCTTACGAACATAGATGGATCACATCAAAATATGATGAAGGAAGACTCAATAGATATTTTATGTATGACTGAAACCTGTCTGGGATCTGACATTAACACTACCTTCATCGAGATTGATGGCTTCAATATTTATAGAAAAGATAGAGAAAGGAAAGGAGGTGGAACCGTGATTTATGTGTGAGAAGAATATACCTCTTCTCAAGTAATGCTTAACGACAGCAATAAAGTTGACGACCTTTGGGTGAACATCCAACGAAAAAACAGATCGTTTTTTGTTGGTTCTATTTGCAGACTACCCAAAGCAAGTGCACAGTCTTTTGAATACATCGAAGAAAGATTTCGAGAAGCTATCCGCTTAGAAAAGACGCTGTAGATTTTGGGAGATTTTAATGACGATCAATTGAAATTGAAATTCAACAATATGAAGACAATTTTAGGCAGACTCGGGCTGCATCAGCTCATAAAGAGTTCAACAAGAATTACTCCCGCATCCCAAACTGTATTGGATCTGCTCATAAGTACCAATTCGTCTTCCATTGTGACCACAGACCTGGAGCCCAATTCTTTCTCGGACTACCATGAAATAAACTGCACCATTAACATTAAAAAAGAGAAGAAACAAGTATACAAATGACCTGTTGTACAAAAAGAAATTACACCGCGGATAATTTCAGAGCACAACTAGTGGCAAACGTCGAGATGATAAAACCGATACATTGCACAGATAACATCGCAGAGCAAGCCCTATTACTCACAGACTATCTTCTCACATGTTTGAACGCTGTAGCGCCAACGTAAACAAAACAATGAAAAGCATGCCGGTTAAATGATATACAGAAAAACTGCTTAATGAAATTGCACTTAAAAAATATCTCAAACGCAGAGCAAAACGAAGCATCACTTGGTTAGAATTATTTCGAATTCAAATAGAAGAGTCAAACGAGAAGTCAGGAGGGCAAAAATTAAATACCATCATGAGGAACTCGAACAGTGCTAAAACAATCAAAAAGAAACGTGGAATGTACTGAAAAGAATTGTTCCCTACAAAAAAAAGATCACCTCGCCTACCTATCCAAATACTCAAGCAGCTTCAGGGAAGTTTAACAACTTCTTCGCTAGAGTTGGAAAACATGTTTTTAAAGAAGTAACCCCGGAAGCTTATCAAGAATTACAGAGCGACGCAACAGATACATGGAATCCAAAAGCTTTCGATGGAGACAGCGACCAAGAAGCAAACGTCTAATGGAAACCAAAGCAAGTGTCACAACACGAAGTAAAACGAGCTGTATTTGCCTTGAGGAACACAAATTCTACAGGAATAGATGGTTTAGCCCTACAATATCTGAAAGACAGCTTAATAGTTACCTTGCCTTATATCAGCACAGTTATTAACACCTCCATAGCAAGTGAAACTTTTCCAGAGATCTGGAAGCATGCAATCATAAAAGCAATTCATAAATATTAGGACAAGAATGAACCATCCAACTTCAGACCAATCAGTCTTCTGCCTGTCCTATTCAAGATTCTAGAAAAGATAACATCTATTCAATTGATTTATTACCTCGAATCAAACGAGCTGTTCAATGACTGCCAGTATGCTTATCGGCGAAAATTGTCAACAGAAGACGCACTTATGAGCATCACTGAAGATCTGTACAAAAACTTTGATGAGGGGCAGATATCTCTGCTGGTATTGCTAGACTTATCGAGAGCATTCGACAGTGTATGCCATACAATTCTTTTTGGCAGGCTCCGCAACATCGGAATAGACCCTACTTGGTTCGAAAGTTATCTGGTGAATCTGCTACAATCAGTTAAACTCGGTAACGCAACTATGTCGAATTCGGCCACAGTTGCTTTTGGGGTCCCTCAAGGTTCGATACTTGGCCCTTTGTTGTTCCTGGTTTTGTAACTGACATCGACAGTAAATTAACAAAAAAAATCAAGCAAAAATGGTAATGTACGCCGATGATGTTCAAATATTGCTTTCCCGCAAACCGTCAGATCTGAATACGCTGAAAGACGACGCTGAGACAGCCGTAACTGATCGGAAATCTTGTTATGATAAAAATGGACTCGAGCTCAACTTTGAATAAACAAAATGCATCTTGTTTGACTCGAACTCAAAAAGAAAAGCAGTTCCAATTAATTTCTCTATCAGGTTAGGCAAATATGGCATTCCTGTTGAAGATAAAATTATAAGTCTGGGAAAATGGTTTGATCCCGATCTTTCCTTCAAACAGGAAAGATCAAACCACCACGAATGGAACATTTTTGTTCCTAATTTCCGCAAAAAAATAATTGGATTTAAAATCACGATTACTGATTGTCCACGCTTTATTATTTTCTCACATTAACTACTGTCTGTCAATTTGGGGGAAATGCACCAAACTCAGAGAGAGAAAGTGCAACGTTGTATTAACTTTGCGACAAAAATAACATGCGATGGTAACCACAGAAAACGAGACCACGTAATTCCTCTCCTCGAAAAATTACAGTGGCTCAATATCGGCAACAAACTGACACTCCATGAGTCGATCAGAATTCATAAAGATCTTCTAGTAAAACATTCACCCGGCAGTCAAAGACACATATATTCTTGAGGTGAAAAGAACAATCGATTCACAAGAAATAATAAGACTCTGCACGTTGAACACAGGAAAACAGAAATTGCCTGTCGAGCTTTTTCGATCACCGGACCAAAATCCTGGATCAACCTCCCAATAAGACTCAAGAATCTTGAATCCAACACGTCGTTTACGAATAGGCTTAATGAACATCTATTGGCCGATCAATTCAAAACGGTAACTTTGCCCACAAACACAAGCTACATGCACAATACCAGTCACCAGAAAATGCGTTCTGTTCTTCAGCATGTCCGAAACCACCACCACCACAACTCTATACATTGAGACACCATCTAATCATTTTTACTTTTATTCTGACGATACATATGTTTTCTATGTTGCTACCGATCACGATTGTCTTAGCAAATTACCATAAGTGTTAACTAGCGTTTTGTCTATTTCTATGTTTTAAATATTCCAGTCATTTTAGTAAAATTAAAATACGAACTCAGTCTTTTCGAGGAACGATAGGCAGCTTCTAACTTGACAAAGATTAACTCGATTTTAATATAATTCATTGAATTATTTCTAACGATTACCGTACCATCTTTGATGATACACTCATTGCCTTATAAGCTAATATTTTGCTTTGTCTTCTATTACAGAAGTATATTCATCCGACTTGTGTACTCCAGCATTGTATTATTCTGATTGTCAATCATTTAATCATTTCCTAGCGGTCTTGAAGTGTGTATATTGTATATTCAGTTGTTTTGAATGTATTTTATGAATAATTTTTTTGTATAACTTATGTCGCCTTTTCACCTCTTCAATATTAATACAATGGTTTAGACCCATCTTTACAATATGTTAGCGCTTTTCGATTTCCCAACCCAAAATTGTATACATATTTTATGTATAATTCTTGTCGTCCATCCAAATCTTTGTCATCGTACAATAGTGTAGACTACTCAATACAATATGTTAGCACATTTTGATGTCCCAACCACATGTTCTCGGGACTCCAACCACATTCATGCGTGATTTCCCACCCCATGTACTTGTTATTTTTCACACCCATGTATTTTGTTATTTATCCAGCCCAAGTATTTCTTTTTTTTTCAACCCCGCGTATCACTGGTTATCAACACTATGTAGTCTGAATTATTTTGTCTCAATAGACTTTTTCTGAATGTGCACAGATGAATGTGCACGGATGTTACTATTGTAAATAATATTTCGCTCTATGTAATCCGAACCGGCGGCCCCTCGAGATGAGCTGTGACGAATTCAAATTGAACTCTCGTTTTCGCTAATTAAAATAGTGTAGTTGATAATGAAGTTTCATGTCTTATGCTTAAGAATTTATTATTTTTACCTCAAAAATTGAAAATCCATTGACAGACGATGGAAATAAATGATCTAATAATAATAATAATAATAATAATAATAATAATAATAATAAGCGACCTGATCGATGTCCTACGCTATTCCTGGATACTTTCTGCAGCGACCTTATTTCAGGCCACGTCATCCTGCTGTGTGAAGCGCCTTCCGCGATGACTTTCAAACTCCTTTACAAATTATACTATCACAAAAAAGGTCCTTCTGCCGCAAGTTAAGGTCATCTTCCAATAAACTGCCATCCCTTCCTGCACGGGGCAGTGGTCTGTAAGTCTAGGCTTCATTTAGGTACAAGCATTCTATGTAGGATTAATCATGAAATAAATGGTCAATTAACCCATGCGTCCGGTATAGAGCGCTCCTGTACAAAAGTCTGCACAGGGGCGCTAAATACAAATCAGCAGTCTGCACAGGGGCGCTAAATACAAATCAGCTGTCTGCACAGGGCGCTACATTTACATCAGGCGTCTGCACAGAGGCGCTAAATACACATCAGCAGTCTGCACAGGGCGCTACATTTACATCAGGCGTCTGCACAGAGGCGCTAAATACACATCAGCAGTCTGCACAGGGCGCTACATTTACATCAGGCGTCTGCACAGAGGCGCTAAATACACATCAGCAGTCTGCACAGGGCGCTACATTTACATCAGGCGTCTGCACAGAGGCGCTAAATACACATCAGCAGTCTGCACAGGGCGCTACATTTACATCAGGCGTCTGCACAGAGGCGCTAAATACACATCAGCAGTCTGCACAGGGCGCTACATTTACATCAGGCGTCTGCACAGAGGCGCTAAATACACATCAGCAGTCTGCACAGGGCGCTACATTTACATCAGGCGTCTGCACAGAGGCGCTAAATACACATCAGCAGTCTGCACAGGGCGCTACATTTACATCAGGCGTCTGCACAGAGGCGCTAAATATACATCAGCAGTCTGCACATGGGTGCTAAATATACGTCAGGCGTCTGAGCAGGGGCGCTAAATATATATCAGGCGTCTACACAGGGACGCTTAATATACATCAGCAGTCTGCACAGAAGCGCTAAATATACATCAGGCGTCTGCACAGGGGCGCTAAATATACATCAGTCTGCACAGAGGCGCTAAATATACAACAGTATGCACAAAGGCGCTAAATATACAACAGTCTGCACAGAGACGCTGAATATACAACAGTATGCACAGCGGCGTTAAATATACAACAGTCTGCACAGAAGCGCTAAACATTCAACAGTCTGCACAGAGGCGCTAAATACACAACAGTCTGCACAGAAGCGCTAAACATACAACAGTCTGCACAGAGGTGCTGAATATACAAGTCTGCACAGAGGCACTTAACACACATCAGTTTGCGCAGAGGCGCTAATTATACAACAGTCTGCACAGAGGCACTAAACACACATCAGTTTGCACAGAGGCGCTAAGTATACGTCAGTCTATGAGATTGATTAAGTTGGAAAACGTGTTAAACTTTCCTGTTCTCTCTACATAATATCGTAAATATTGATGATAAAACATATAAAGTTTCATAGGTAGACGCTCTTTATTGTTGCACTGTTTGGTTGCAGTACCTTTACAACGGAAGTGTTGCAAGGGAAGTATGAAAGTACCTATACAACGGAAGTGTTGCAAGGGAAGTATGCAAGTACCTATACAACGGAAGTGTTGCAAGGGAAGTATGAAAGTACCTATACAACGGAAGTGTTGCAAGGGAAGTATGCAAGTACCTATACAACGGAAGTGTTGCAAGGGAAGTATGAAAGTACCTATACAACGGAAGTGTTGCAAGGGAAG
>SDVV010043262.1:0-10266 GCA_016164225.1 Gammarus roeselii
CGCGTAGTATTGTTTGGCGACCGCTTGCAAGCGATGGCTCGTTATGTCTCGTCAATGCCGCGTAGTATTGTTTGGCGACCGCTTGCAAGCGATGGCTCGTTATGTCTCGTCAATGCCGCGTAGTATTGTATGGCGACCGCTTGCAATTACTGGCTCGTCATGTCTCGTCAATGCCGCGTAGTATTGTTTGGCGACCGCTTGCAAGCGATGGCTCGTTATGTCTCGTCAATGCCGCGTAGTCTTGTTTGATAAAGGAATCCCATTACTGGCTGCTATCGGGAGTCGATTGCTAGCGCCTGAAAGTTGGCAATCGCAGTGCCAGGTCGCCGTGGGAGAGCCGATCAGTTAACTGTGTCCAATCGTACGATGTCTCGTCTCTTATAAAACAAACATTGAAAGGCCTGGAATTCAAAACATTCTGGTTTCAGTATCAATTGTTTTGCGTAATTGAAATTGCTTGTCCTCTATTACAGATGATCGCTGCATACCTTGTCTGCCGTCTCGTTGCTGTTCATGTCATCATGTGCCTGTTCATATCATCATGCGGCGCGTTTCCGGTTCATATCATCATGTGGATATAAACCAATTGTATGACTGCCTTCATTATGTAACATCAGTGCATGTCCATAACAATGATTTTCATGACTAGACACAAAACGCTCATGAACTGAGAGGAACTCGCATGTAAGCATCGTATTAATTGCGATAAATCATAGCTAATAAAATTGATGAAGTTTTATCCGTAACTACAAGTTAACTAACAAGGGATCAAGTTTCCCACAGTCAACTGTATTCACAAGCCAGTTTACGGACGCACCCCTCATTGACGCACCCCATATTGACGCACTCCTCATTGACGTACCTCTCATTGACGCACCCCTCATTGACGTATCTCTCATCGACGCACCCTTCATTGACACACCCCTCATTGACGTACCTCTCATCGACGCACCCTTCATTGACGCACCCCTCAGATAATTGACGCACCCCTCAATGACGCACACCTCAGATTATTGACGCACCCTTATTAACGCACCCCCCAGTTTATTGATGCAACCCTCATTGATGCACCCCTCATTGACGCACCCCTCATTGACGCGCCCCTCATTGACTCACCACTCTTTGACGCACCCCTCATTAACGCACCACTTATTGACGCATTCCTCAGACCATTGACGCACCCCTCATTGACGCACCCCTCAGATCATTGACGCCCCCCTTATTGACTCAGATCATTGACGCCCAAATCATTAACGCACCCTCATATAATTGACGCACCTCTCCTTGACGCACCCCTCAGATCATTGACGCACCCTCATTGACGCGCCCCTCAGTTTATTGATGCACCCCTCATTGACGCATCCCTATTGACGCACACTTCAGATCATTGACTCACCCCTTATTGACGCTTCCCTTAGATCATTGACGCACTCTTCATTGACGCACCCCTCATTGGCGCACCCCTCCTTGACACATCCTCATTGACTCACCCCTCGGTTCATTCCGTCATCACTCATTGTAAGCAAACAATAACTGATCGCCCTATTGTAAAAGGCTCCACCGCTTGTTGAACCACCATCGCCCTCCATCCTCCATCATCATAATTGTCATGCTAATACTTCCTAGCGGTATAACCATCACCTTTTCCCTCACCTGCATCCTACCCACCACCTTTTCCATCACCTGCATCCTACTCATCACCTCTTCCCTCTCCTGCATCCTACCCATCACCTTTCCCCTCACCTGCATCCTACCCATCACCTCTTCCCTCACCTGCATCCTATCCATCACCTCTTCCCTCGCCTGCATCCTACCCATCAACTCTTCCCTTTCCTGAATCCTACCCATCACCTCTTCCCTCTACTGCATCCTACCCATCGCCTCTTTCCTCACCTGCATCCTACCCATCACCTCTTCCCTCTCCTGCATCCTACCCATCACCTATTCCCACTCTTGCATAGTACCCATCACCTCTTCCCTCACCTGCATCCTACCCATCACCTATTCCCTCTCTTGCATAGTACTCATCACCCGACATGCTCAAGCGCTTAACTATGCGTCTTTCCCTCACCAGCGCCACAACCGTCACACCTTCTCACCTTGAACCTGACCAACGCCCCTTCTCTCGCTGCATCAAAATCATGACACTTTCTCTCCCCTGCACAACAAATATCACCTTATCACACCCTGCTACACAACTAGGTCTTTTTCTCACCACATTACCATAACCATCACTTTCCATCCCTTTGCATCAACAACATCACTCCTTCCCTCTTTACCCTGTAACTATCACACCATCCTTCCCCAGCACCATGACCATCATCTCTTTCTCCCCACTACCACAAATGTCACCTCTTGCCTCCCCAAAACTATGACCAGCATCACATTCAACCCGACGTCATTACAATCACTCCTCTCCATTCGGGCACTGAACGATCACCCCTTCTCTCCCGTGCCCCATTATTGTCACACCGCCCCTCCCAAGCACCACAAGCATCATTCCTCCACGAACCATCACTCACTCTTTCTAATCTAAGCACCATTATCATAACACCTCACATCGCAAGAACCGTAACCATTATTCCTTCCTTGCTCAGGGCCAAAACCATCACCCCTTTCCTCAGCAGCACCACAACCATTACCTCCTTTCAAGCCCAGCACCATTATCATTACTTTTTTCTGACCAGAACCCAAACCATCACTCCATATCCTCCCACCCTATCACCTAATTATACCCACCTTTCTCCCCAGTGCCATACCTCTCATTTATTTTTTTACGACAGCATCATAACCATAATCTCCTTTCCTCCTCAGCACCTCAACCCTCGCTCGCTCCCTCGCCAGCATCATAACTATAATCTGCTTTCCTCCACAGCACCTCAACCCTCACTCGCTCCCTCGCCAGCATCATAACCATAATCACCTTTCCCCCTCAGCACCTTAACCCTCACTCGCTCCCTCGCCAGCATCATAACCATAATCTGCTTTCCTTCTCAGCGCCTTAACCCTCACTCGCTCCCTCACCAGCATCATAATTATAATCTCCGATCCCCATCAGCACCTAAACCCTCACTTGCTCCTCTACCAGCATCAGAACCATAATCTCCTTTCCTCCTCAGCACTTTAACCCTCACTAGCTCTCTCTCCAGCACCTTAACCATAATTTTCTTGCTTCCTCAGCACCCTAACCTTCACTCGCTCCTTCGCCAGCATCATAAACATAATCTCCGTTCCTCCTCAACACCTTAACCCTCACTCCATCCCTTGCCAGCATCGTAGCCATAATCTCTTTTCCTACTCAGCAGCTTAACCCTCACTCGCTCCCTCGCCAGCACAGTCACCATAATTTTCTCGCTACCTCAGCACCTTAACCTTCACTCGCTCCTTCGCCAGCATCATGAACATAATCTCCTTTCCTCCTCAGCACCTTAACCATCACTCGCTCCCTCACCAGCATCATAACCCTAATCTCCTTTCCTCCTCAGCCCTTTAGCCCTTACTCGTTCCCTCGCCAGCACCATAACCATAATCTCCTTTCCTCCTCAGCACCTCAACCCTCATTCGCTCCCTCGCCAGCATCATAGTCATAATCTCCTTTCCTCCTCAACACCTTAACCCTCACTCGCTCCCTCGCCATCATCATAACTATAATCTCCTTTCCTCCTCAGCACCTTAACCCTCACTCGTTCCCTCGCCAGCATCATAACCACAATCTCCTTTCCTCCTCAGCACCTTAACCCTCACTCGCTCCCTCGCCAGCACCCTAACCATAATTTACTTGCTTCTTCAGCACCTTAACCCTCACTCTCTCCCTCGCCAGCATCATAAACATATTCTTATTTCCTCCTCAGCACCTTAACCCTCACTCGCTTCCTCGCCAGCATCATAAACATAATCTCCTTTCCTCCTCAGCACCTTAACCCTCACTCGCTCCCTCGCCAGCATCATAAACATAATCTCTTTCCTCCTCAGCACCTTAACCCTCACTCGCTCCCTTGCCAACATCATAACCATAATCTCATTTCCTCCTCAGCACCTTAACCCTCTTTTGTTCCCTCACCAGCATCATAACCATAATCTCCTATCCTCCCAAGAACCTTAGCTCTCACTTGTTCCTTTGCCAGCATCGTTCCCATAATCTCCTTTACTTCCCACCGCCTTGACCATCACCTGCCTCCCCTCCTAACGAGTCACAGTGTCGTTAGTCTTCTACCAATGCGCTGTACCATAACCATAACCCCTTCCCTCTATCACTCTGAGGGCCCAATCAAGCGGCCTGCAGCGTTCGGACCAGGATACTGAACACTCAATTATAGCCTTGACTGGAGCAGCGGCGGCTTGAGCAGCCGCTGCTCCAGAATATCATATAAAAACTCTAAATAACTTACGCAAGGTTATGAGTTTGTGTAGTCCCCTTGCAAGGGACTCAAATCTTCAGATACCATAACAAAGTTGCTTCTTGCAGCCTATACGACATGCCTCAGAGTAGAAATTAACTAGGGTTATTTAAAACGCCACTTCTGAATGGTGTCGAGCATTTCAGTTTATCGGACCTTCCTTATGAAGCGGCTCCAACTGCATTGCCGCAATAGTCATGAGGACCTGTTGCAACCTCTCTAGAAAAACATCGTATTCAAACAACATTACCGATCAAATTTATTTCAAATTTCACGTTTTTTTTCATGCTACAGCATCTCCATTGCCGCCTAACCTGCAAAAGTATCCTAAGAAAGGCAGTGTGACGACCTCGAATCGAATTCGTGATCCCATGTTGAGCCCATCGCTGGAGAGACTGGCAATGAGCAGGTTGGGATCGGAGTCAACTATCGCGAACAACCAAAATCATCAGAATAATAACATGCATGTTGTGAGTCCTGCTCAGTACGACGAATAGGGATTAAAGGAACTTTTCCGTTTGTTGCTCTGAAGCACTCAAAAAAAAAATGATATGACCGTTATTATGCTCCATGTCATTTTTAATTAATCAAACCCCAGTAAGTTGGGAGAACATTCACTACTTATATGTTATCAATCATTAAAAAAATTTGGTCAGCCTCCTCCCCGCAAGAGATCTGTTTACTCCTGCTACTCTCAAGTTGACCGGCGTGTATCATCTCCTCCTGAGTCATGGCTGGTTGTAATTGCTTGCCTGCGGTTCATTAAATTGCTCGTTCATAATTATGGAACAAGATTAGATCAGGTTGGAAATGGCGACTCGTCCTGAGAATTGAGCGGCCGATGTATCTATTATTAGGCTTCCGAGAAATGGATACTAAATTTTTATAAGAAATTTGGGTTGAACTTCTAGACTTGGCTGAGTAGAGATTGCAAACGTGTGGTTTAGTACACGTGCGTGGACTCGTCATCAGTTGGAGCAATATTCCCTTTTTTAATTAAGAGTCCAATTTAAATTGATGGATTAGCTGTCGGTCTGACAATGCGACAGAGAAAATTTAAAAGTTGTAGCGCGATGGGCAAAAATAAAAGAAACTTTGATGGTGATTGATGGTCTAGAGAAATCTTACTTGATATTTTAGCTACACATCAAAATATAGTTTAATCCGATTTGCGTGATTAGCTTATAAGTAATAATCAAATGTAAATAGAATATTGAAACACAACATTACGAAGAATTGACTGCTGCGAATACGTTGTTAGCGGGCTCTTTATTGTTAGTATATTAACGCAATTGTGATCCTCATGTCTGCCAGCAATGAAGATCCTCATGTCTGCCGTTCTTCGCCACGCAGATTTTGGCGTCCTTTCTGCCATTGTTCGTAATGCAGCTATTTGCAGCTTTTATGCTATTGCTCGCCAGTCAGCTACTAGCGTCCCTCTGGTCATTACTCGTTATTCAGCTATTATCGTCCTGCCTGCCATTACTCGTCATTCAGCTATTAGCGTCCTGTCTGCCATTACTCTTCATTCAGCTATTAGCGTCCTGTCTGCCATTACTCTTCATTCAGCTATTAGCGTCCTGCCTGCCATTACTCGTCATTCAGCTATTAGCGTCCTGCCTGCCATTACTCGTCATTCAGTCATTATCATCCTGTCTGCCATTACTCTTCATTCAGCTATTATCATCCTGTCTGTCATTACTCGTCATTCAGCTATTAGCGTCCTGTCTGCCATTACTCTTCATTCAGCTATTAGCGTCCTGCCTGCCATTACTCTTCATTCAGCTATTATCATACTGTCTGCCATTACTCGTCATTCAGCTATTATCATCCTGTCTGCCATTACTCTTCATTCAGCTATTATCATCCTGCCAGCCATTACTCTCCATTCAGCTATTAGCGTCTGTCTGCCATTACTCTTCATTCAGCTATTATCATACTGTCTGCCATTACTCGTCATTCAGCTATTATCATCCTGTCTGCCATTACTCTTCATTCAGCTATTATCATCCTGCCAGCCATTACTCTCCATTCAGCTATTAGCGTCTGTCTGCCATTACTCTTCATTCAGCTATTATCATACTGTCTGCCATTACTCGTCATTCAGCTATTATCATCCTGTCTGCCATTACTCTTCATTCAGCTATTATCATCCTGCCTGCCATTACTCTCCATTCAGCTATTAGCGTCTGTCTGCCATTACTCTTCATTCAGCTATTAGCGTCCTGTCTGCCACTACACGCCAGACAGCTTTTAACAAAAAGGTCATGAGTATTTTCTTTACTCACAGTCATTTTCAAGGACATTCGAATGTAATCTTTACCTTTATTGACTGTACGGTAAATCACAGTTACTTAACATAGATGCCATAGTCATACCTTCTCATGCGGCTGAAAGAATTAGTAACTATATATAGGTTAGGTTTGCCATGGTCAAATATTATCCGAAAAGTCAATGGGAATAATTGATATACTTCATCAATAAATATATTAAAGTCAATGTGTGCTCTATCATCAGATTAGCCCTGGATTATTTCATCAGAGGCCCGGGCACAATTTTTTCCGTAAGCTCCAGCAAGCAATAACGTCGGACTTAATTTCACTCCGAGGCAAGTTCTCCGAAATGTTCTCGATCGCGCTTGTGTAGGCAATAACTCCAAACTGATGTTACCTCCTTGCGGAGTGTGTCTCTCGAAAGACAATGCAGGTACAGTCCGACTCGTTGCTATGCCTTTAATGTAATAAAATGTCTTTACGATGTTTTTGGATTGAGAGGGGACAATAAATTTCATTTTTCTCTCGAGAGCGGCACTTCTGCTGACTCGAAAGGGAATCCTGATGGTTTGTTTTGAGAGTGGTTTTTGCGTCCATTCTACGAAACGATCTCAGTGACAAAGGCGTACTCAGCCGACTGAGGAAATTTGAAATGTCCGATGATGGATGTCAGAAATGTTCATTGTTGTTCCATATACGTGGAATATTCGTATCGGACAACATTTTATCGGGCACTATTTGACAAAGACAGAGGAAATGTTGCGTTATTGATGAGTAAATTTTTCTAAAATATTCAATGGATATTAGTTACGGTTATAAAACATATCAGAAAATATAAAAGATAACAGTTTCGCAAGAAAATTTGGACGAATTAACAGTTAAATTTATCTTATTATGAATGTTATTCATTCATCATAATTTCTTTATTGCTCTCCTTCGTATTCAGACCCTTTTCAATGTGGATGCCCGACATCTATGGCCGTTTATTAATACCATCCCTATCCTCATCCTCAGCAAATAAACACATGCAGAACAAATAATCAAACTTCATCAAAATCCATGATCTCATCTACTTCCCTTCCGACATCTGACGTTCATCTTGTTAAATCTACTTTTGAATACACTGTGTGGGTAGTTTTTTAACTCTCTCTATTGCCATTGCATGGACCCGTCTCAGGTTGGCTCAGGACAATCGTTGTTCCCGTTCAGTGGTCCTCCATCTCTGTCGCCCACGACGGGGAGCGCCTGTAACATTGTTAGCAGCATCGATGGACTGGGATAGAGCGGCACCTGCTGCCTTTACCTGCTGCTCTCATATGTTGGTAAATGTAGTGTTTGGTCCATAACCATTTGAACGGAATGATGGTTCTTAACCATGTGAACGGAATGATGGTTCATAACCATGTGAACGGAATGATGGTTCATAACCGAGTGACGGCATGATGGTTCATAACCATGTGAACGGAATGATGGTTCATAACCATGTGAACGGAATGATGGTTCATAACCAAGTGAACGGAATGATGGTTCATAACCATGTGAACGGAATGATGGTTCATAACCATGTGAACGGAATGATGGTTCATAACCATGTGAACGGAATGATGGTTCATAACCATGTGAACGGAATGATGGTTCATAACCATGTGAACGGAATGATGGTGCATAACCGAATGAACGGAATGATGGTTCATAACCATGTGAACGGAATGATGCTTCATAACCGTGTGAACGGAATGATGGTTCATGACCATGTGAACGGAATGATGGTTCATAACCATGTGAACGGAATGATGGTTCATAACCATGTGAACGGAATGATGGTTCATAACCATCTAAACGGAATAATGGTTCATAACCGAGTGAACGGAATGATGGTTCATGACCATGTGAACGGAATGATGGTTCATAACCATGTGAACGGAATGATGGTTCATTACCATGTGAACGGAATGATGGTTCATAACCATTTAAACGGAATAATGGTTCATAACCATGTGAACGGATGATAGCTCATAACCAAGTGAACGGATTGAACCAAAGACAGAACATATAAATAAATCATGCATGAAATAGTAAACATGACGCCGTCATCAACAGGATTTGGATGGCTTCTAAAATTTCCTAATCGTAACATCACGAGGCAGGCAGTAGAACAATTTCTGTGAATTTATTTATGACAGTATATAGGTAACATCAATCACAGGGAGCATGTGAACGTAATATTTAAATGCTCGAAAGAGTTATTTTTTCCGCTTAGGATGTCAGTAGAAAGTAATCGAAGTCAAAAAAGGTCATGTAGATTCAAAGTTACGCCGACTTACAAACTTAAAATGTCATATCATACAGAAAATTGTTGTTAATCGTTTTCACATGATTGTGTTTCTGAGTAAAGCGGCGTAATATCAACAGTTTGCAGTTGCAATATAACATCGATGATGATCGTGCGCAGCAAGTATTGTTAAAATGACAGGGTGTGCCAGGTTTTATTTTAAAACCCAATGTTCGTCAGTCACTAACAAACAAAACGTTCGTAAAAAATATTTATTGTATTGATATATTTATTATATTTCTCAGTAAACCCGATTAAAAAGCCCAGCAAATCATTTTCATCATTCGACGGAATCATCTTGCGATGAGCTGAGAGCACAATTCAACACTGAAATGTCAATCCTCGTCGGGATGTCGTTGACATTCGAGTCACAAAAATATCTGAGTCACAGCCTTGAAATAAGGTCAGTTTATAATTATTGAAGTTGCCTGTGCTAGAGCGACATTTTCTAGACCCATGCATTCACCCCTCTTCTTCTCTATCAAAATTCTATCCATGACCCATCAAACCATCGGTATCCAGCCAGTGCCACTGTTCTGATTATGCAAGACCCATGACATCGATCATTTCGATGAGGCCCAGACCAGGCCATCTTCATCCAGCTTCAGCCCTGCTTTCGGCCAGCCTCAGCCCTACCTTCGGCCAGCCTCAGCCCTGCCTTCGGTCAGCCTCAGCCCTACCTTCGACCAGCCTCAGCCCTGCCTTCGGCCAGCCTCAGCCCTACCTTCAGCCAGCTTCAGCCCCGCCTTCGGCCAGCCTCAGCCCTGCCTTCGGTCAGCCTCAGCCCTACCTTCGACCAGCCTCAGCCCTGCCTTCGGCCAGCCTCAGCCCTCCCTAGTAACCCGATCTCAGTTGTTTACCTAGCAAACGAGATTAGCTGGACTGGAGGATCGGATCACACCAGGGCGATGTTGGCTCAGTCTTCGTTCCCTCTGCTGGCACTGCACGCAGCACATGCTGTTTTCGTGTGATATTATATCGCATCATTGCTGATGATGCACCATGCTTTGAAAACTTCTCGACAACTGCTGCTCTAAAGCACTCTTGAAAAGCTTCTCGACAAGAGTTTCTCGAAAGCACTGTTAAAAAGTTTTTCAACCACAGCTTCTCGAAAGCACTCTTCAAAAGCTTCTCGAAACCAAATTATCGACTTCAGCTTCTCGACATCAGCTTTTCGACACCATCTTCTCGAGACCAGCTTGACGATATTAGTTTCTAGAAGCCACCTTCTCGACACGAGCTTTTTGACACCGGTTTCTAGACA
>SDVV010043263.1:0-10266 GCA_016164225.1 Gammarus roeselii
TATATATATATATATGTATGTATATATTTATATGCTAAAATTAGCAAAGAAATATTTTCAGTGAACATGTTATGTAACATCTATTTCATAATATTTTCTACTAGTTGAAAAATATTCTTCATATTGTGGATGTGAACTGATGGAATCAATTGAGATGTTTTATTCAGTCATGAATTCTGTATCTTGTGTGAGCGTATTTAAGTGTAAGTGTGTGTTCTGCATATGTAATGGTGTGTATGTGTGAGGGTGTCCGTGTGTGTGTGTGTATGTGATCATGTGTGTGTTTCTAGGCGTCATTATATAATTTTCGAAAAGACTCCAATATAATTTTTTTGTTGCTCCTATTTCGATTATCGATCACTGTCGCACACGAGAGAACCACACGGGAGCGCCTAGACATAAACACAGACGCCATCACATAAACACACACACGCACTCGCAAGTTATTGGAGTCATAACTACATCAAATACATTGATTCCATGATCTGAATGAGAAGATTCCTAAACAAAAACTTGATATAAGCTGAATTCTAAGAACCGGAAATGGAAATGTTATTGGTTTCCTTCGTTCGGTCTATTGATCTTTGGCCAGAGCTTCTTCTCGGCAAGTTAACTAATCATGCACTACTGCCCTGCAGTGGAGGTTTAGGCTTTTAGCATTTTATAATAAAACCTTTGAACCTACTCATCTAACAAAGGATGTAACAAATAAACCGTACTATTCCAAAAGTAATACCATGATGAAACCCGAATGTACCCTGTGGTTCCTAGGACGATAAAAATAACAATTCAAATCTTATATTGACACAAAAACTACATAAAAAAGACACATAAGATAGCCTTCCTGCCCCATACAAATCCTGTCCACCATCCTATCCAATCCAATTTACCAACTACTAGGTGAAACCGATACACAATTCTAACTCCTACAACATATCAAGAAAACAGAATCGCTGCGTATACCTTATCTCTGGAGAACCTTTTAATCCTCACTCTTTCTCAAACAAGACCAACTTCCTTTATAAAAATCTGAAAAAACTACAAATATTTCCATAATAGGAAAAAAAATACTATTGTTAGTTTTAATTTCTGCAGCAATTCCTCCCAGTGAACGTACATTGTCTCCTTAACTTAATCTAAGCATTACCAACTTACTAAATGAACGGCTAAAAAGCTTGCCAATAATTTCTACCCCCACAGCAAATTTCTTAAATGAATTATGTTACAATCTTACGTCAATCAGGAAACAATAAAAAGAACATACAGACCCTAAAAAAGGTTCCACTTATATTGAAATGTTCATTCAAGTCTTCTGCAACAGATAAATCTACATTAACATAAAATACATACGAGATATCGTTTCTTACCCACACAAAAACATACCATTGCACCTCCAAGGGAAGTGACTTCATTCCTGCATCTGCACCCTGAACTATGTCCACTTGCCCTACAGAAAACCTGAAACCGATATGTTAACTAACTCTACAATATATAAAGCAAACCAATACTAGACTCATACAGAACAGCTCTTACAACAGATAAACTATACGCAATCAATGAAGATCACAATCCTACGTCAAAAATCCTACAGAAATGATACAAATTCAATATAACTGCTTCACACTTTAAAAAATGAAAATGAATATTTTCTAACGACACCGAAATCTATGTTAAAAAAATGACACGCTAGATATCCTGCCACACTCATTCAAAATCCTACGTAATATCCAAAGGATACAATCTAACAAGACCAGTTACCGAATAAGACAGCGTGTCCGAGAGTCTGTCATTCAGTCTGTCTGTTGGCGATTTACTATTTCATGAGCCGATAATTGGGAGGGCTTCTCCTGCATTGGAGTAAACATTTACTGGAGAAAACATGTTATATTTCCAAGTCTTTGAGTGTTTTTTTTTGTAAGCACATAAATAGGTTTTAGATTTTTCTGCCGACCATAATTTTCAATTAGATCAGCACGGTTAACTGTGTCAGCAGAAGGTTACAGATTTTATTTTTTCATTTGTGCAAAAATCTTGACATCCCACTTTTGTTTTAGTACGAAATACATCCCCAGCATGGGGGGCTGATAGAATTTCCCTCGTGCCGGGACTTTGTAAAGGACGGAAAACTTTGGATGAAGTTAATTGGACTCTCGTGAGACGAGACTTATGGTCTCTTGGAGTAAAGATCGTCCAGGACTGCGTGGGGCAAGATTAGAGTTGGGACGAGATAAGGAATAGATTCTGGGGTACGGAAATTGTTAGACAATTTCGAAAATTGTAACGTTGTATAACAATACATTGTTGCAGATTCAAAATAATGCATACAACATAATAGTGTTACATGCATGGTGATTTTGCTCTAGTCGAATTATATGTTTCACCAGTGAAATAATTACGTCTCTTTTATTGTACGTGAGTTGGTATGTCTCCGTGTATTTGTGAGCAGGCAAAACAGCAAGAATCGGCTGTAAGTCCATTTACACTTAAAAGCTTGCAATCTCAATGCAGGGACGTTGGATCAAAACTTTTTTGAAAGCGACTTATTGATATCACTAACAGTCAGTGGGTGAGCTATCCCTCAGTTAGAAACTATTAAACACAGCACTAGTGAGACTGACGGCAGGGATCAAAGTTGATTATTTCTGAATTGTTTCGAGGAAACGTATGACTTGCCATATTGTTTGGAGAGGTGGAAGAGCCGAAGGTAATAAAAATAGAAAGAATCACATGGTTGCAGAGTAATCAAATGACAAGACTCAATATTTCGTCATCTCGCTCACAATCAATGCCGCCCCGGGGGAGGATTCAGATTGATGACGGGAATACCATTTACGAGGCACGTATCTAGAAATTGTTCAGGTGGCGGGGGTCAATAGCATGCAAATATGATAATCAATAATATTTGCTTGCCACTGCAGTGCAGGTAAGTACCCGCTCACTAACAACTTCACGAAAAAAGAGGATGAGAAAAACAACCTATTTGGATGGAAAAAAGCTTAGATGAAACTATGCTGGCCTCGAGTGTCCATATATTATTGATTTACGTCCATAAGTCATCAATTTAATTTCGTCATAGTTTTAATACAAGATTTTATTTGCATATTTTGTATTATTGTACACAAGTCACGCTTTTTCGAGTTATTTCTGAGAATCAGCAGATATTTTTAATTTGTTTTTTATAATAAACAATAAATTAATCGTATTTTTTTTAGTGCAGTCTCTTGGTCTGGGAAAAGGTTTGTTAGGTCTTTGTGGGCTCTCAGTTCATCTCCTTCCGTGGAGCTTATACGAAGAAAGATAAGTGCTCAGATTTTAGTTAACTATTTGTAGGTCACTAATTTCCTAATATTGCAAATCTTTATCGTAATTTCCTAAATTGCCAAGCGTTGGCTAATATGTTTCTGCGGTACAGGTTACGAGAAGCCCAGATGTTTCACCGGCGAGCGATTCTCAACAACTTCCTGTATAAACAACCTTGTGCGCTACGGTATCAATATTTTTTTAATGTACGACGGTATCAATAATTGTTAATATCAAAACAAATATATATCTTATTTGTTATTTTACATATGAATGCCAAGTACCAGCGGGCGAGCGATATCAGTATCAATTTTTTCTTCTATCTAATATCTGACAACAAGACACGCGAAAGCGACAACAAAGCAGCAAAAAAACACCACTTGGGTGCTGGTGGATCAGAGCCACCACTTGGGTGCTGGTGGATAAGAGCCACCACTTGGGTGCTGGTGGATCAGAGCCACCACTTAGGTGCTGGTGGATAAGAGAAATTATAGAGCTATTTTTTTTTAGGAAAATATGAACAAGAGAAATAAACACGGGAAAAATATCAATAGCGTGAGGCGTATTTTTTGTCTGCGAGGAAACTGGGTTAGTCGGAGGAAAGGCGAGCGAGTCAACCAGAGAATTGGAAAGCGTCCGTTCATCTGAACACACATGATTATTGGAATTTATTCGTCATTTGAACTCATACGTTCCTCGGATCATATGCGTTCATCTATATTTATACGTGCATCTTAACCGACACGTTCATCTGAACTCACCCGTTCATCTGACCTCATACGTTGATCGGAATATATACGTTCATCTGAACTTATACGTTCATACGTGCATATGAACAGATTTGTTATTCGAACATATACGTGCATCTGAGCTTATGTGTTCATCTGAACATATACATTTCTTTGAGCGTTCAACTGTTCACCACTACTCCCGTACTCTGCATAGGAAATCCCGCTGAAGCAGAGCAGACTTTCAGGCCCACCCATAGCACGGAGCACGAGAGGAAAGGGAGTGATGATGAGAGTAACAAGGGAAATATGATAGTATATATTATCAAGCACTTGCTGACATCACGATCAAAAGATTGCGTGTTACCTGCGAACATCACATTTTCATGTTGGTTGCGTTGCTGAGTCACCGCAACAATTCACTATGATGTGACTCCCGCAAAAGTGTAAGTCATATAGTCTCTTTGTCATAAATATCTCAATACTATTCAAACGAACCATCATAAAAAGTATGGTTCACTGCCAGAGTATAGCGATGTATTAATCTGTTTTCACTCATTAATTTGATTGCTAACAGTCATTATTGTGATACATCATAAACGTCAGCCATTTGATGTGGTCATTCCCATGTGTAGTGGAGCCCTTACTTAGGCTTTATAACTCCGTGGAATCAATTAATTTAAGGAGCATCTTGGGCTAACATTGTTCCCTTATACTTAGGATGGATATTAGATGCTTCAAAAAGTTTGAAAATAATTTACTAGACTTGATTGACCCCGATACCAACCATCTGAATGCGCTAAACCTAAATACCAGTAGCTACTAACTTTCACTTCTTAACCAATAATATTTGATTTATATTACCACTATCTCCGTTAACCGTCTAAATGTGTCTTACAGTTATTGAGTCAGGGGTACTATTATTTTACCTATCATTTACCAGCCCAAAACAGTTATATTGTCGCTCTGTAGTTTTCATTCCGTTTCTTAACCATGTCCAAATTTGTAACTTTGTTTAAAACATAGAATTACCACTGCAACAATTTTTTCATTACTTTGATGTTAAATTTGGCATTGTTTATAATACGAATTATTTCCGTTAGTGTCAGGTAGCGACGTGTCTCAATGTTATTCCAGTTGATGTATACGGTTATTCTGTGAGAATATTTTATTTTAAGTCTTTTAGGTTGAGTTAAAAACGATAGTTTAGTACAAAAGGAATTGATTGTTAAGCAGCACTTAATAGTTTAAATAGGGCCTACAATGTTGTTATTTACAATTTTATAACTATAAACGGAAATCATAAGATACAAACTGTACAGTCCTGTAGTAATCAAATGTTTAACTGTTCTTTCGTTTAAACTGTTAAGCATTTAACTGTCCAGTAGGTTTGATGGGCGGTTAAATGACGTAGTGGAATTTGTATGAGAAATATATTAATACCTATCAACTCACAGTACGTTTTTAATGTACACATCACATGAACATGAATGATCTTGTTCAGGGGAGATACACCAGCTGGCATATTGGCAGTCCTTGCACCATCACTCGGTCAGGGAAATACCACCGAAGACTACAGGAGATCACGTTTTGCAACTCGAACATTTAGTTCTTCATTTGCTCCGTCCTCTTAAGCCCTTTTGCTTTGCAAATCCATTCATCAAGCTTTGAGACACGGATCGACTAGAGCCAGTGTTGTTGTCGTGCTGCTTGCTAATGCTAATATTCAGTAGTGTATTTGCAATGACGAGTGTATCGATTCAAACTCACGCTAGACCGACTCACTTTCATACTGCTAAACCCCCCTTGACTAATCATAGATCTTTGTGTTTGTAACTTCCTATAAACGCGTAGCACAAATCCAACAGCTTATTTGTAGCCTCCCTTGCTGTTATTGCTGAGGAAATTTATTTCTTCAAGCGTGGCGATAATGTGGTCTGTTCTTTTGGCAGAACGTATGTTCCACACGGCCTGGTATCGAGGCGCCTCATGGACTTATGTCAGCAGTCACTCTATGTTGTTCGAAACTACTCATGCGACTACGGTCCTACTTGTGAACCAAGAGCCGGCTGTCCCTGTGCTGTAACTTTCGAGCAGACCAACGCATCTGGAAGCGGGACGTCCTCATCCCTGGCATCCCCCTCTGCGAGTAACCTCACCCGTTATCCGCCTGCTATTGGACTGTGGTAGACCGTAGCAGGAAGGAATTGAAAATTGTTGTATCCCCTCCGTGGATTTCTTCTTGTGTGCATCCTGAAGCAACCCTCAACAAGTCAAGATTGGTCTGGAGTCTTGTGTCCCACCCAATCTACCATACTTTTTACACCCTGATTTCACCATAACGAAGTGCTATCGTCAAAGTCTACGGAGAAGTTCCTTTCAGAATTTTAAGAAAGGTTGTGGGTACCTAGATAATTAGTAAATATTGAAATCTTGACCTGATTTCACTTCCGCACAAATTTCTTCGCATACGTTTCCCTGAATTGCTTGGACTAACGAATACCCTGGCCCTGACACAGTGTATGTGGTCCAATAACTTCAGTAGACTAGACAATACTGCCAAAACCTGACAACTGTTTCATCATGAGCGTTAAATAAATTAAAATTGTTGCAGTATTATTTGTTTTCTCACCGTACGCAAGAGAAGCTATTCATCACGGAAGTCGAGAAAGTGTTACCCTAGTGTGTCCCATATTATAAGCTGCCTCTTAAATGACAAAACATAAAATTCGAAGTTCTGCACCAATGGCCAAAAGAGATCTTAGATTGTCATCTTTCTAGAATACGTTTAGTCTAGCACAAGTTTACGTTTCCGCTGCAAACGCCGCGGGAGGAACGAAAGCCCATGTAATGGAGTTGGACAGCGACCTGACAAGCGATATTACATTTTTCAACAATAGAAGGCGGTCTACAGCTTTGAACCAGACGTTAGGTTTGTCAGTCACTTTCAAATATGGTGCAGTTCTTAACAGACGCATTGATCAAAGGATGTAGGGTTATGGAACTGCTTTGGCTGAATCAGCACAATATATCTGTACTGTCCGAAAGCACTATCAAAAAATTCCAAAATAAAACTATACGACCTACTAAGTGACATCGATATCCCATGCAATGGAATTTGGAATCAGTGTTCAAATCAATTTTTTTACTCTCACCCCATATGGGGCAACATATTTCTGTTGTTCGCCGAGTGCGTCAGCAAATACAGCTTTCCGTATCAATATTGGTTCACATTGGAAACATCACGGGTTACCGTTTCAAGTCTGGGGCAATTCCGGCGATAATTCCAATTTGTGAATACATAAATACCGGGACAAAATTGAAGTGAATATAATGTATTTACTGACCTCTCTGACTGCCAAGTACGTTCATGTACAATTCGCAAATGTACTTTATTTATAACAAAATATATGTTCAATGCGGTGACCATAGCTGATTCTATTACCACTTAAATTCAATTTACGTTGAATTGCATGCAATAAAATAATATCCTGTCATCACAAAAAACATTTGAAAAGCTTGAGATTTGAAAAAGCTATTTTTAGCAATACAATGATATCATAACTACTTCCTGCGCGGTTAGGACATGACCTAATAATGTGCCTAATATGTTGATATAGGACTATTCGAAGGGAACGGTGACGTACTACTGACTAGTTTACTCGTCATAATGTATATCACGCTCTGTGTTCAAATATGTCACGGGAGGATAGTGCATTCACAGGCGTTCAATCATATTGCATAGCGCAGTGATGAGGTCTCCACACACTCGTCGTTTATTGTGACTTAATTGATATGAAAAGGAGTGACTGAAATCAGATGCCCTTTATAAATCCTGTCAAAAAAATTATTCACCCTACCGAACGAAATTGATTTGATAATTTTTTTATATACTTCGTGCCCAAGACAGATCGGCGGGTTCAAAAATACATCTTTAAGTAAACATTCTAGCAGTTCTTCCAAACTATTTATTTCTATAGCAAATCGACTAAATCTAGCGATCAGAGTTTCGACGAAATAAAAACTTAGAAAAATACGAAATTCCAGAAGAATGTTAAACTTTGAGCGTCGGGAGAAATTTGTCCCTAAAAACTCCAGTCAGATCCAGATCGAAGTCTCGACAAAATCCGTAACTTTAGGTCAGTACGATCGAGACTTGATCTGAACATGGCCTGGCGCAGAAGAAGACAGGAAAGAGGAACGGGCCAAGGCAGCGTATCATTACTCAATCAAGTTTGTTATACATTCTAGAGCAGTTTCAGGAAGATGCGCTTGCAATGCAGGGATTTCTAACATGTTAATTCAGTGACATGTATTCAATAATTGCCACGGAATTATAGAAAAATATGAACCCATTCCCCCACTGTTGTTAGTAAATAACCTCTGTTTCTGACTGTGCAGCTTGGCTGGAGAAGTGAAGGTAGTGTTTGAAGGACTTCCACTTGTCAACTATATCATAATTCATAGCGTCTGATGATGAATCATTGGCCATGTGGAAAACTGTTAAATTCATCAACATTAAACCGGCATAGGCGCAATTAATTGTGTGCACTAAGATTAATATCGACTTGAATTTTCATCAGCAAGAAATCACAAATGGCGTCAGGAACAATTCAGATTAATAAGATAGCATTCTATCTACATTTCTACTGGGTGCATTACAAGGCGCCCTTCCCCACTCACCTGGGGAAAAGCGACCTTCGCGTGTCTCACGGTCATATTGTCATCACTCGCACTTAACATTATGCAGACAAATTGATGTATGACGACATAAAGTTATTGGAACACTAAAAAACAATTAATCTATTACTCGACTTTTCTCCTACACACGAATGGATTTAATAGTGTTTTCGATTGCAACAAAATACAGAAGAAAAAAAACAGGGAAATTCGTACAATTCCCGTATCCACAATGCCTAATCTGGGGTGGTGCAGATCTCATAATTATAGAGCAGTCCCATTTTCGTCAAGAGCAAACAGTAAATAATTGCATTTTGGATCACAAAATCATCATATAAAAGAGGTCCATCGAGTGGAGGAATGTTGTCAAGGTTGTAGATGAAGGCTGACAACCACTTACCACATCCCTGTTCTAATTCGATCCGCGACGTTATTGATCCTGTCTCTCAGCGTCACTCAAGCCATGCTTCTCAAACATTTCATCTCGAAAACATTCAACCTTCTTCTCTCTTCTGCTCTCACCCCTCAAGTCTCAGCTCCGTAGAGCACAGTTGGGACAACTACACCGTCATACAGCCCTCTCTTTGCTTCCACCCCAACGTCGGACAACTAGTTACACTTTTCAGAACACCAGACACTTAACATTCTTCCTTCACTTGCGACCTAATCTCAGTTTCCACTAGTTCAGTCTTCTCTCAATGTGAGCCCATCTACTTATAACACTGAGCTTCCTCCAATCACTCTTCATTTAAGAGTATATAAAACTTGCTGGCATCGGAATTTCTCGATCATCTCATTACCTAATTTTAACCCACGTTCACTTGAAGCTTCCTTGTCTCACCCACTCAAGCAAACTCCGATACTAGCCTACACAGCTTGTCCTCTGAATCAGATACCAGTGCCGTATCATCCGCAAATAGTAACTGGCTCATCTGCCAACTCCAACCATTCGCTTCCAACAGCACCTTGCTACGACCCAATACACTCGCGGTCACCTCCCTGACCACTCCATCCATGTAAAATTGAGCAGGAAGGGAGACATAACACAGCCTTGTCTCAAACCTACTTTTACTCACCCCGCTCCCCATTCTGACACATGTCTTGCTGCAAACGTTTCCATCATATATCCGCCCACTTCATGCAAATGCAACACCCTCCACAGGGCTTCTCTGTCAACCCTGCCGTAGGCCTTTTCCAAATCTATGGAAGCCAGGAATACATTATGTCTCTTAGCAAGGTACTTATCACCTACTTAATTGTCTTATTGCAAAAATTTGATCGGAACACCCTTTAAAACTTCCAAAGCTACACCGTTCGACTCCAATTGCACCATCCATACAGTCCCATATCCTTTAAACCAGACTCGCCCATTTATATTACCAACAAAACATATTAACTGATACATCTTGAGTTGCAGCATTGCTGTGTATCTCATTTGTCCTCCTACAGCAGAACAATGCAAAAAATGCGCCTCTAAATCCCCACCACGTTCACCACAAACACAGATTCAGTAGCCCCATCAGCTATTCGACAATCGTTACTCCCCTCTATCAGTCGT
>SDVV010043264.1:0-10266 GCA_016164225.1 Gammarus roeselii
CAGTGGCCGTACATTCTTCTGTTTCCCAATCGATGTCGGGAATATTGAAGTCTCCAAGTACTATACTGTTTTGTGTTCTGACCACATCGACGAGGGTGTTGTAAAGATCGATATCATCTGCGACGTTGCTCTTGGGAGGACGATAAACTAGTGTGATTTGACACTTTGTATGTTTACCGACTACTTGAATTGAAACTATGTCGTGTCTGCTGCTTGGAATGGCGACTTCTATTATTTGTAGAGTATTTTTCACGAGAAACAATACTCCTCCACCCTCACGGCCTAGTCTATCTTTGTGAAATAGGGAAAAACCCGGGAGTGTGAATTCGCCCAGATAATTTCTGGTGCTTGATTTCATCCACGATTCTGTGATGGCTATTAAGTCGATCTCATCGTTAATTGGTGAGGCTATTGAGCATTTGTTTTGTGGAGGGCGTGATAGCGATTGAGTGGCGCATTGCCTGCATTGTCCGGCTGTATAAGGGCAAATGAGATAAAAATGAATGCTGCAACTCATGAGGTATCAGTTTGTTCTGTGTTGTCGGCAAGCTGTATGGCAGAGTGCTGATCCAAAGGATCAGAGAATGTACCAATTGCGCAATTGGAGAGGAACAGTGTGGCTTTGGGAGTGGTAGAGGGTGGGCCGATCAGATTTTTGTAGTAAGACAGGTCTGTGAAAAGTACCTTGCAAGGGGAAAGAATGTGTTCTGGGCCTTCATGGATCTGGAAGGGGCATGCGGCAGGATTGACAGGGAAGTGTTGTGGAGAGTGTTGCGTTTTTATAGAGTGGGCGGAGAGCGGTGCAGAGTTTCTATGTTGGCAGCCGATCATGTGTCAGAGTGGGAAGCGAGGTGAGTGATTGGTTTACACTGAGAGTGGGTCTGAAACAAAGCTGCGTGATTTCTCTTTGACTGTTCAATCTCTACACGGATGGAGTGGTCAGGTAGATGGACGCAAGGGTGCTGGGTCGTTCCTTGGAGCTGTTGAAAGCGAATGGGCAGATTTGGCAGTTGAGCCAGTTGCTGTTTGCGGAAAATACGGCGCTGGTGGCGGATTCAGAGGAGAAGCTATGTAGGCTGGTGTCTGAGCTTGGTAGAATGCGTGAGAGGAGGAAGCTTCGAGTGAACGTGGGTAAGGGTAATGTAATGAAATGCTCAAGGAATGCTAATGCGAGCAGTATTAGTGTCCTCCTAAATGGAGAGTTGTTGGAAGAAATCCAGTATTTCAAGTATCTGGGCTCCCATGTGGAGAAGACTGAACTATTGGAAACGGAGGTGAAGCTGCGAGTGAAGGAGGGGTGTAAAGTGATGGGTACACTGAAGAGCGTAATGAGCTGCAGGACGTTGAGGATGGAAGCAAAGAGAGGGCTGTATGAGGGTGTCGTTTTCCCAACTGTGCTGTACGGAGCTGTGACTTAGGGGGTAGGAGCAGAGGAGACAAGAAGGTTGAATGTTTTCGAGATGAAAGGTTTGAGGAGCATGGCTGGAGTGTCGCTGAGAGACAGGTTCACTAACGACGTGGTTCGAATCAGATCGGGGATGGTGAAGAAGTTAGAGGACAGAGTTGATTCGCGTGTTCTGAGATGGTTCGGGCACGTGGTGAGGATGGATGAGGGGAGATTTGTAATAGGGGTGTGGAAAGTAGAGGCGAGTGGACGTAGGCCTAGAGGGAGACCGAAGTTTGGGTGGATGGATGGTGTGGAGCAGGCGTTAGGAAGGAGAGACCTGAGTGTGGAGATAACGAGAGAGCGTGCACTGGATAGGCGTGAGTGGAGAATGATTGTGGACGGATGAGTATTGACGCTGCCCTGATGTGCGTTCCCGCCCTAGGCACATCGTTGAGAGACGGAATGGTCGTGGGCGGGGAGGGGGCGATCATCATGACGCGGTAGCAGAAGGGTTCCCGGCCTGACCCTTATGCGCAAAAGGTTCAAAGGTGTGCGAGTGTGAGTTTATGAGAGTGTGAGGTGAGCCACGCTATCGACCACACTCCTTGCTGGGGGATTTCGGCCTAGTATCGGTATCTGTAATTTGGAGGCTCTGAACCAATCGTTCCAGAAACATTTGACCAATTTGAATCGCATAGTTTCCGAGGTTTCACTCTAACACTAAAGTTAGGATGACATTATTGCATTTAGTTGCGTTATTGCATTTAGTTGCGTTATGTTATGTTCAACTAGAGCGTAACAATATCCCTGGTCACGTAAACGCACAAACTTTTTATGTTGAATAATGTTCAATTAGAACGTTATAAATTTTCAGGTCAGGTAAACGCACAATTTTGTATACTGTCCAATTGGAACGTTACTGTCTCCCTGGTCATGTAAACAGGCTAACTTTCTATGTTATACTATGTTCAACTAGTGCGAAACAATTTCCCAGGTCACGTAGGAAACCAAACTATGTTCAATGATATCATATAATTTAATTAGACATGTCAATAACAAACATAGTTTTGATGTGAATAACAATTATTCCATGAACGGTTTCCTAAATTAAAATCAATTCAAATTCATACTGGAAACATTGTGTTCGTAATTCTATGTTCATTCTTGTTGCCATTGTTTAAACGTGTGTGAAAGAATGATCCATCCAATGATGTCTAGTGAGTAGTGATTCCTTCACGCAGTGATGAACCTACCATCTCATTTGAAATAACACGGGAATTTCAAAGCGCACGGCTCGCCTTTTTTTCTTTAATTCAAAATTATTTACTTTCACTCAAATCCCTCCTGATTGCCACTCTAACAAATTCGGTTTTAGTTTCAGCCCACTCCTTGCGCAATCGAACGTTCGAACACATATCAGAATACAATGTTTCTGTTGAACTTATATAGTACCCTATATTTGTTACCATATTAAGATACATGTTCTCAATAAGAGGACAAAATACCCTTTCACATTAGTTAAATGATGAAAGAAGGGCAAGGCATATTCTATGATTTATAATAGCTTCGACTCAACCCGGAGTTGGCTGAGAACTCCGGCGCCATCTGATGAGTAAAATTTGATAAGATGACTGAGCATAATTGGTATTGGATACCTCAGGACCTGGTACACTAATTGGCACTGGATACCTCAGGACCTGGTACACTAATTGGCACTGGATACCTCAGGACCTGGTACACTAATTGGCACTGGATACCTCAGGACCTGGTACACTAATTGGCACTGGATACCTCAGGACCTGGTACACGATCAGTGACGCATGAATGACTATCAGGACCTGGTACACGATCAGTGACGCATGAATGACTACTTTCAGGTTAGATACGACAATGTGGTAGCTTAGACTGTCCGCGGCTTATAAGGATGGAAAATTGGTGCATTGTGGAAGTCTCTCTCGCTGAGAAAGTTATGTATCGAATCTGAGGAGTATCCTGAATTTGCGATCTTAATTATTCAGTGGCGGTACCTTGCTCTGTCCCCCCATTCAACTCGTGTCCTCGCACTTCGCAGTCTTCAACAATTCAAATGTTTCTCGCTGACTCTTTTCTTCGACGCGAGTTTTTGTTTTCCTTCGAATTGATCTGGCAACTGACGCTGTAACTCAATTGGAGGGGTGGAATCAAACTGGAAAAATCCGATAAAGTGAGCTGTATTTCCTAGCAATTCTTTGGCCCGAATTCCACGGTCTGGAAAACCTGTTCATTTCTATTCTAAAAAACAAATTCAAAACAGACAGTACCTACAAACGTGCGGTATCTAGAATACGAGCAATCAATTTAATTATGTCGTCTTCTTACGTGCAAATTTCATAGAATATATAAGATCTGTCCAATATAACACCCGCATAAACAGATTACAGTTAGACAATAGAGACAATAGCTTAGGACACAAGAAGGAGGGTTATTATGTGTACATGGAAATGGTATTCATTGACCACCAAGCACTTGATTTATCAAGGGATTGTATATTGGGTGTACATCTTGATGTCTATTGATGTAGGTATTATTCGCAACAGAATAGCAGGCTTCAACAATTTTTTTCTATTTCCAGTCATCATTTACAGCGAGTACTTTCGTATCTGTCCAATTCATTTGATGTTATGACCGTTGACAATGTTCGTAAACTAATGACAGCTCTGCTTTCTTCTCCTCACACTTTTTATGTTCATTAAGTCTGGTTCTGAGGTCTCTTCCCGTTTCGCCGATGTAATTGGCAGGACACGAAGAACATGATATTTAGTAAATGGAATTTATCTTCTCTTCTTTTGGTCGTTGATCCTTTAGTCTGCATAGTCTCTTTTTTAAAGAGTTGGTAGGTCGGTTTGCTATTTGGATGTTAAAAGGTCGTAGCAACCTCGCCACCATCTCAGATGTACCTTTGATGTACGGTACTGAGACATATTTAGTGCTGATTCCACCATTTTCAGCTATGTTCATGTTGCTGCTGGTCCCTTCATCAATCAAGTCTTCTTAATGCTGGTGTCCATGAACTCCATTGTGATTGAAATTGTTTATCCCTACTGCCATTCTCCTTCTTGTTACTGCTTCTATGAACGATTTCGGGTAGTTGTTCTTTTATAATCACCCGTTTATATTTGAAGTTCTTCGGTTAAATTTTCACTACTGCAGATGTTGTTCGCATGATCGTGCAAGGCTTTCGCCACGCTTTTCTTGTGTCAGGATGATGGCTTTGATCGTTGAGATATTGTCCGGAGAGTGATGGTTTTCGATACACATTGAAGGATAGTGTGTTGTCTACTTTCTTCTAGATGGACATGTCAGGGAAGGGTAGCTGCCCATCATGTTCTTTTTCACAAGTGAATTAGATGGCACTGTTTACCGAATTGATGTAGGTTAACACTGGATCGGAATCATCCTAGTGTACAATGGCGATGATGTCGTCAACGTATCTTCTCCACAGTGGGATGGCGCATGGTGCGTTGCTGAATATATATTTTTCTAAACTCTGCATGGTGAGTTCAACGATTGCTAGTGAGATGGGTGAGCCCATTGGGACACCCGTCGTTTATTAATACAATGTGTTGTTGTACTGGAATGCTGTGGCATCCAGGCACACGTTTACAAGTTATTTAATACTATCATTTAACAGCGATGTTTTCTCTTCTACGGTTGGGTCTTCATCAATAGCTTATGCTACGCATTGCCTGGCCAGTGGAATGGGTATTGATCTAAACAGACTTTTGACATCAAACGAGACCAGTTGGTGGCGTTCTGGTACAACGTAGTTTTCTAATTGGTTCCTCAGTTGTTCAGTGTTCTTCAGTTTCTGAGGGGCCAAGTTTGAGGTGGGTGTTAATATTTTGGAGAGATGCTTAGACAATTAATATGTGGGCGTTCCAATAAACGACACAATGGGACGAATGGCGTAATTGGGCTTGTGAGTTTTAATTAATCAGTAGAAACTTTTTTTTTTCGTAAATCATAGTTTTTTTAATTCATGTTTTGGGTATGTTGGAGAATTGATCGTGTTATTTTATTATAACTTGGCCGTTTTAGTTTATTTATTTCAGTTTTGTATGTTCTTTGTCGAGTTTCCATCTTCGATGAAAGGTATTGGGTATTTATTCAATTATAGGAATATTAGGATATATAAAGCTTATATCTGCAATGTGGAACATTATTTCAGGAAAAATTTAGTTACATGTTGTATATTTTTTGTGTTTTAGAAACATATTTTTTCATTCTGCTACAATGTTTGACGTACATATTATAGATATAGAAGATTCGATTTGTTACAAACTTGGTCTTGTTGTTAGCTTATTGTATGTTTATTGAGGGACCATACTTCAATGTTTAGGAGGAGTTAGAGAGTCCCATAGGCAAATGCTCGTTGCTTTTACCTTTATTTGTATAAGTAGACCAATTTAATATGATGGATACCCTAGTGTATTTCATTTTTTATTGTTAATTGGAGCAGAGTATCAAATTACGTAGTTATTTTATTATTGTTGTATGATTTTTCTCCACGATAATCATAGGAATGAATGTTTATGAGGTGAAAATCCGTAATACATTGTTGTGGAATTTCGTCATTGAACACTAGCAAGTGTGTAGTTCAACGTTTTAGAAGACGATTTACTGGATGGATGGGTCCTAGTTCAGAGGCGGCTTACACTCTTTGGTTGTCATTGGAGTTCATCCATGTTCAACGTGAATTTGTAAGGTCATGCGAATGTCGTTCATCAGTTCCATGGGTTTGTTAGAGAGGTTATGCGACAAGCTGCTGATCAATGTAGTAATTTACTTAGGTCGTCAGTGAACAGATGCCCAGATTTTTATGACCACACTCTTTGAGACTCATGTCAGACCCATTCATGACAACTGTATCTGTCTATTGATGCTTAGTTATGTCCAGGTTGTGACTTTGCTCGACGTTGTTCAGAGATGATGGACATAACAGATGCATGGTATGTCTGAGGTATTGTACCATGACTGGGTGTTACCTCTAAATTTGTTATATATCAGTGGTAGATTGCTGAGAAGTGACCTAGTCAAGCATTGTAGAGTTCGTTGTTATAACACAGTGGGCTTTGATTCTGTCCTGCTAGAGGCATACCATCAATTAGGTTTAAGAATTTGTTATAGATTTGAACGGATGCCGTAGTATTAATACTTTGTTATGCATGAACTCAGTGTTTGTTTTAAATGTCAGATATTTTCGGTTTTATTATCCATATTATTATTATTAAATCATTTGTTTCCATCGTCTAGCAATGGGTTTTCGATACTTTGGTATAATACATCAAACTTAGTTTTCATATGCGCTATTTGAATTAGTGGAACGAGAGATAAAGTGAATTTGTGACAGCACACCTGACCGCGGCCATTTGTAGCTACTTCATGTTTCAAAACATGATTCACAATATATGGTATTGAAAATCTTATATAAAACACATGTGCATGGGGTTGTATGGCTCTTATGTTAGTATACGATTTTTTCATGGACCAGATCACGTGTGATATTGGTGTAGGTTATAACCTCTGGGGTGTGGTAGGATACGGCGTATATTATAAATAATCAATGTCGGTTAGGGTAGAGTAGAGAATGTTATTTAGCTATTATATAGTTGGAGTTGTTGGATGATTTTGAACGGTTATCATAGGAATATATCTGTATTATGTATAAATTTGCCTAATTTTATGTAGTGGTAGAAGATATAGTGGTAGAAGATATTGATAGGTTCTTTACCTCCCTACATTGGATTTGGGTCATATATCAAGTTGTCTTATAGAACTAGTCTACTGAATTTGTCTAGAGTGTTTGTATTAAAATACTCCATTGGTTTAATGTAAACCTCAGTTAGGTTATTCGCTCGCATGTCTTTACTAGATGCTCCTTCCGGCATGTCTTACTTCTATAAATGTTTGTGAACCGTTTACAGTGGGTATAGTTGGAAATTATTGATTAATTCAGGCTTTGTTATAAGATTTCGTCCCATTTTAGAATATCTGACTTATTCGAGTATTTACTATATTCAGTGTTACGTTTTTCATAAGACGTTTGTGGTGATGGCTGTAAGCCTAAACCATCTTAACCAAACCTCACCTATTCTAACCAAGAAATTAATATTTCTCCGTTTCATACTAATGTAAGGTTTTCCTTCATTGATTTAAGCTTTATTTATATCATATATATCGACTTGGCCCTATAGTTTTACCGATCTTTAGCAAATCGTGTACCTACATATATATTTGTTTTCACTGAGCATGTTACAAGTCCAGTAATATCGATTAGTTTCAAGGAATGTTAGGTGATCGCTCGCTAGTAGACTGCAGTGTTAAAAACGGTAATTCCAGTTGCTCGCATATATCAGTGTTGGTTATGTTTGTTAAATCGTTGGCAATAAATTTACAGGTACTTTTTATTAGGTTTAACCCCAATATATTTGATTAGCAAGTTTTATGCATCATTTTACTGTTAGAAAAAGATTTTTCCCTGTCATGTTGGATTTGTTTCTACTACCATTTTCATCGATTATGACGAATATTGAATAAATCCACACTAACATATTACTACATATCTGTGATGTGGGGCACGCAGTCAACAAGATCCAGAATATATATCATGCCTAAGAAACATAATTAGCGGAACATATATCAATGTTTGACATCATAGATCAAAGATTAATGAATGCACAAGCCGGCATATGCCGGCATAAGGTAGGCGTATACAGGGTTGATGCCGCATAACTTTGGCGTTTACAGGGTAGATGCCGGCATATGCCGGCATAATGTAGGCATGTACTGAGTTAATGCCTTGTCATATGCAGGCATAATGTAGGCGTAAACAGGGTTGAAGCCGGCGACTGTGCCGGCACCATGTAGGCATATACAGGGCAATGGCATCACTTGTGCCGGCACAATGTAGGCATATACACATATTTGTACACATATCCAGGCTCGGTTAGCATCTGTAACATTTTTCCCTTGATCTGCGATTTCCCTTAGAATTAGGGCCCTTGCTTATGTTTCAAAATATTTAATGTGGATCAGCTTCCCATCATGTTAGGTTAAATGAACTAACCAAACCTAACCTATTCTAACCAAGAACTATGTATTATCGATCGTGTTTTCATGCTTACATATGATTTCTTTTCAGTGCTTTAGTATTTATGCATAACAAATATTTCTACTTGACTCTACATTTTGATCTATCCCTCACAGTTTTGATACACACTTCCAATTTTGATCTAGCAAATTTCATCGATTTTTCATATGTTAATTACATCGTTTGTTTGATTTTTATAGCGATTTTCATATTATTCATGATTGTTTTGACACAATTGTACATCACTTTTACATGTTATTCACACGCATCAAAAACCTAACCTTATGTATGGTATTCAGCTATTGATATATACATATGAAGCCCTTCACAAGACTCTTAATAGCACTTTACCATATATGCTATCTATTTCGTTGTCACTCGCGACCCATATTAGTTAGCAGCGAAGCCCCCATTTTTCAAACTTAGATGGATTGAATGTTACAAGTAATTCACCTTCGTTTCCAGCATCATACAAACGGATACACGGTCTTGCACTAGGTTAACCTAATTTACTTCAATAGCTCCTGTCACTACATCCTTTGACGACTTGCACCTCTGATTTGCCTTTTCTTTCCGTTAATTTTCATATTCTTAACGATGACTTCGTTTCAGATGTCGCAGCACATTACTGGTGGATTTATGCTTATTCAATTGTATTTCTGTTTTTACACAGATTACAGACCTCCGTTACCCCGTCACATGCGAACAAATGGTGTCTCAAGCTATATCCCATCCTTCCACAACAGAACCACGAACTTGTCTGAGCAAGATCTGATCGGACTCTGATTAATATCCTACCAATCTGTATCACATCTAGAATATTCACCCCCCCCCTCCCCTCTAGGATAGGTTTATAGCAATGATTAAATTTGTGGTGAGCGACATTGTGAGTTCCAATTCATACCCTGATGAATATTCTTCTACTGATTTCGACAATTCGATGGTACTTCCGACAAACTGACTTGATTTTTTAAATCAAATTCATTGCTTAACCTTGGAGTTTAGGATAACATAAACATTTAATAAAGGATTTCCAAGATATATTATTCATTTCATTGGCATTATTTACAGACTTCTCAATGATGAAGATCAGAATGACTTTGAATTGGAGAAGTTTCGAATAATTAAAGTTCATGAATAAGAAGCAATAAATTTGTGGACTCATGGGAACGGAACAGCCTCCGGTATTCGCATCAAAGGTATGATGGAGTATATGAACAATTTTGAGAGGAAACTGAAATATAGTGATGATGGGTCCGATGGGATGTACGAACCATGCTGTTACAAAAAAAAAAGAGGAAAATGGCATTGATGATTCCCCCAAGGTCTGTAAATATTGCTAAAAAAGCATAATAAACATGGAAATCTTATATTGAATGTTTATATTATCCTAAACTCAAAGGTTGAGCAATGTCAGATGTACCATCGAATTATCGAAATCAGTGAGAGAATATGTTCCAAGGTATGACACGAAGCTCAAAATGTCGCTCATCACACAATTAAACATTGCTATAAACACGTATCTTGGGGGGTGAATGATCTAGATGTGATACAGATTGGTAGGATATAAATCAGACTAGTTTGTATTTCTGTTGTGGAAGGATGGGGTATAGCTTGAGACACCGTTCTTGTGGAAGGATGGGGTATAGCTTGAGACACCGTTCTTGTGGAAGGATGGGGTATAGCTTGAGACACCGTTCTTGTGGAAGGATGGGGTATAGCTTGAGACACCGTTCTTGTGGAAGGATGG
>SDVV010043265.1:0-10266 GCA_016164225.1 Gammarus roeselii
TATATATACATCATCATAAGCATAATGCCACCAAGACGCTGTCACCAAGTATACCCTGGGTTTCCTCTCACCTGCACGACACCCTAAGATGGAGGCACGCGTTCCTATTTCAGACAAGACTGATACCGGGTTTAAGCGAGGATGATACCTGTTTCACCTCGCTACAGTACAGGCACGATCACGTTCAATACGCTGGGCACCCATGCGCACCATTCACGCTATCGCCTCAGTCACATCTCTGCACCGGTCACGAACAGTTCCCCATAAGGTGCGATATTAATGCGTTGATATACATATTGTATTGATGCATCGGTGTTACGATACGTGTTATTGTAGATGTTTTTTTATGTGTGAAGTTTATTTAGAATGTTTCCGTGCTAGTAGGTTGTATTTACTTCATGTTATTTACCTGTCTTGGACCCTGTCAGTATTGCACTACTCTCTCACACGGTCATAACAGCTGCCTAGTGGGAGGCACTACCTCCTCAACTGCCCCGTGAGGGATACATGTTTTCACCTGATTTCTCGAGTGTTATGCTGTGATTTACACAGTGATCGTAAACCACTGATGCTTTATTGTACCAGTGTGAGGATACGTGTTATTGTAGATGGATTTATGTGTGATGTTTATTTTGTATGTTTCCGTGCTACTAGGAACATATTTATTCCATGTTATGTGCCAGTCGTGGCCCCCCCCTGTCAGTACTGATTCTCACATGGTCATACATGTTGGTTGGTAAGTGTCACTACCTCCCACATCTGGTATGAGCGGGAAAAACAAGTTTCATCTGTTTTTTTGCTTGTTAGGTTATGTTATGCTGTGATTTGTTCAGTGATCGTATACCAGTGCTCCATTGTTATGTTGGTGATACCGTCTGTTATAACGTATCCCAAAATGCATCTATCTCATCCTCCTTCTCTTCAATTTTCAATAATTTATTTTTGTAAAATGCTTTAGGCATTTTATCCAAGAATGTCTGAATGATTGCATTGACGTCTGGAGTTATTACTGTCTTATTTACCAATAAACTTTTTAGGAGATCAATTACATGAACACGGTTTTGGACATTGGGATGGCTAACCAACCCATTAGATGCAAATATAAGTGCTGAGTTAGTTTTAAGATAGTGAAGCAAACCTGGGTATAGTGTCTCAGCAACGGGAGGTAATGAGACCGTATATATTACTGCAACATCATCGTCATTTTGTGGCTCATTTTGTTTGATCGGTTCCTTTCTGGGCTCTGTAGTTATGCTATTGCGATGGAGACCGTTAATAAAATTAAATAATTTTAATGATATTTCAGGCGTTGTATTCAAATCTAGCATTTCGTCCCCACGCCTACTCAATCTCTGACTGTGACACGTACTGCTATGCTCTGCTATTTCTGGCCCTGTTGTGATAGATATGGGTGAAGCGCTACCGCCAATATGAGTTGTTGTAAACTTATCCATCTTGGACTTTGGAACAAGGTAATAAATCGATTCATCCATGAATAATTTTTGTTAAAAAACTGACTGCTGCGGGTAATAGTAAGTTTAACAGAAACCCTTTACGCACGGTTGATAATGTTTTGCCTTATGGCCTCGGAAGATTTACTCTCGGACGATTTACTGCCTAATTGTTATGTTATAGAATTGAATTTATTTATCCGTGCCTCAGTTAGTTTATCACAGACCAATTTTCCGCTCTCTATATTTCTAAATATTTCGCAGATGATCTTATTTTCCTTGTCACTTGTATGTTTGACGAGTTGACTATGTTTGGATGATTTTAGTTGATGTATTTTATTATAAAAATTAAATTTTTGTTTCAAAGTACGTTTATCACACATCACGACACAACGTTTCCTTCATTAATCCACGTAGGTTTGCTGCCTGGATAATCCGCACATATCACGTGGATTTGCTTTCTTCCTCGCTTTATTCGGGTCTTCAAAACCTTGATAGCATAAATATCAGGTTTGTCACACTGAACTAGTTCCTGCCTATAGACAAAACCTTTGATGGGTTCATCAGTTAGTCGTTAGTCGGAGGGTAATGTTTTTGAATAACACGCGAAATACGAAACACTTATTTCGTGAACTTTGGTTCGTGTCCTCGCCTTAATGTCTTGAGACTGGAATCACTGAACTGTAAGCGTACGTACGCTCCCACCTTTAATAGTATACTGGACACTTTTATACTTTTACGTCGTATTTTATACATTTCCGTTAGCAAAGCCCGAATTTGCTTCGGATCGTTCAACAAATAAACGTCAAATGGTGTTCCGTCCCATTAATGATGAATGTGGTGTTATATTTTATGTCGTTACAAGTGCTTGCAAATCATTTATATAGCGTTCAGTCATTTTTGCATGCATATATTTCCCCAATTTAAGTTTTATAGTCCGTATAACGCGTTCTGCTGGGGAAGCTTTGATGGTCTTGTTGTATGTGTAATAAATGGAAATGTTTTTGCTAGCAAAATATGCTCTAATGTTTCTATTTGTGAATTCACTGCCCTGATCTGAACAAATCCGAGTTGATGGCCATACTAGTTCATTGAATATTTTGTCAAATGCTGCAATCACATTTTTAAATGTAATAGCTTTCAAGAGTTGTACACAGATATTTACCGTATATATCAATGACGATCAATAAATATCTAATACCATCATTTTTAGCTGCATATTCTTTCACATAGGCAACATCTGTACAGAGAATTGATCCAGGACGCTCAGCTGTAAACATAAGGTTGTTAAATTTCAAGGGTGCTTGTTTAAATCGTGTGAATGTTTCTGATGCCTGTAGAAATTTTTCAACATCGCGTCTTGTTGTAGACGGACTTATATTCATTTAGCTTTGATGCAGAGCCTTCACGCTAGAGTACGACCCAACAGCCTCCGGATTGTAGTAGACACTCTCCATTCTAATTCACTACTAATCTCAAATCGGGTGTACATTATATTTTATACTGGCAACACTTGTTCAAATTCATGTCCTGCGATTTGAGCTCTAATCAAAAGTTTTTAAGTACTTGGTTTGGTAAAATCAACCATGATATGACCGTATGGTTTTTGTTCCACATTCAGCTTGTACAACGAGATGAACGATTCAATCTTATCTTTTGCAAAAAATGTTTTGCCGATATAACGTAATTGATTGATATCGCGCATGCGCAGGATAAGAAAATGTGTGGTATTCAAAGATATTGTGCGATGGAAAAACACAGATGCAATAATACGTAGAGATGCTGATTCCATCATGAAGTCATCGTACACAACGAGTAGTTTACATGTAGTTTTCTTCGCTAATGAATCGAATGCGAGTGGTCCTGCATGAATTTTTATTTTTTCATGTTTCCATACAGGAAAGTGCTCTGATCCTGAAACGACGACTTCATCGAAACTATCAATGTATTTACTAATTATTTTTCCTACTAGGACGCTCTTCCCGCTGGATGAGAACCCGCTCACAAACAATAGTGCGGGTTTGGCGAAGAGGTTGATGTTCGCAAACCTAACAGTCTCCATTCTCCCCAACAGGCAATCGGCAACTAACTATTTTTTAATGTACCTTTAATTTATATATATTTTTTCTGACAACAAACTAACTTTTTCAATTAATCTTTAATTTATATATATATTTTTTCTTTCTCTTTGCAGATGTATTCCATCAAGGACATGCTAAAGTCAAGGACCCGTTCGGTATCACCAGGTAATTTTACATCTCTAATGTCAATATACCATTATCTTTGACATTATTCAATATTATTCCCGTATGTTTTTTTCCAGCAATTGATTTAACCTATTATCATTTCTCAACAGATCATGATAACAACTCGATCGCAGGTGAACCAGATCAATCCGGAACTTCAGGAATGATAAGGTATGTGTAACGAAAAATGTCGATATATATTTTTGGATAGTATAATCATTTTTCCATGTTATATATTGTTATATGTATACTAATACATAAATTTTCACGTGCAGACCGACGCAGCTTCTTCCAGCGTACCAGGGCTATCTGCTGATCAGTCATTGGCCAAACTATCAGGGTGATCCTAGGTACGGTGACCCAAACTACCAGCGTCATCGGCTGCCTGTACCTCACTGGCCGCAACCTCGACAACCGTTGCAAAGACCACCGATGCAAACACAAGCATACGCGCAACAGACTCGAGCTTACCATCCATCAGGATCCTTTTACCAAGTCGGGCATATACAAAGGTTAGTGTATATGTTAATAATTATTACATCTTCACCATTGGTTGTCTGAAACGTTAGGGGGGTTGTCTCCCTAGCTCATGTGATTGAATACGCTCCAGCATGATTTCCTCTTGACTGAAGAAGCTAGCTATAAAGTCAGGACTTAGTACAATTCTAGACTTGTTCTGAATGATTTAATGTCTCTAAGCGATACACTCGATAAATCCTATTTTGTATTAAAAGTCATATTCAAGATAACTTTAAATGTTGGTAGAGTCGTTGACACGAAATTCACAGCTTCAATGAATGCAAGATCGATCGTCATTATCGGTAAGCTGATAATGTATCCATCACCTCAGCGGTATCCCACCGATGCAGACAAGCAAACAGGTTATAACATGTATCGTTTACTAATGTATAAAAGGGGGTGTGATGCAGTCCAGACATTAGTTTTGCTTATAAGCTCGTCGACGTCACACCTCCCTCGCAAAATGTAAGTGATTCTAACCATACATTTTATTTTAAAGATATATTTCTGTAACTTTGATAGTTTTTTTTAAATTGTTTTGTTAATCTACAATGTAGTGTTTTATTCTTGTAGGATGAATCAAGATGATATGGTAATGGCAGATGCGCCATTGTTATAGGATGGAGAGAATGTCCCGTGCCCTAGCGTCACAATGTCCGCAATTCCTACCGTAAGCGTCGCAATATCCTCGAACCCAAGCGCAAGCCCGCAACACGATTCTGCCTCCCTACCGGAACAACACGGAGTTCAGCCTACAGCTGCGTTGGATGCGCCCTTGGTGCTGTCTCCTGTTGGACAGTTTGTTACTCAGTCTACTGCTCCGGAACTACCCGGAGTTTTGGCTACTGATGATCCATTCGTCACTCAGTCTACTGATGGTTTGGCGATGTCTCCTGTTGAGCCGTCTAGTGATAATCCATTCGTCGCTCAGTCTACTGCTCCGGAACATTCCCGGAGTTCAGCCAACTGTTGCGTCCTTGATAGCGTCTCCTGTTGAACCATCAACTGATGATTCGCGTGAGGCTATATTTCACCCACCAACATCTGAAGGTATATTGGACCGCCATTTCGTAACATCGACATTTATCCCAATCACTGAACACGTCAACATATCATCCATGATAACATTAGGATGCAGGGAATTAGTGAAGCACATTGAAACTAAATTAGGAACATTCCAGAGACTCCAATACACCGCGAGGGTGAAAATGGGGAAAATAATAGAGGGTGCATCTATAGATGAGAAGAAATGGATATGAAACACAAAAGCGGTCCAGCTGACAAAAACATTGGATTTAAGTGAATTGATTGAGAATCTCGGGGTAGATTTACAAAATAAATTTGAAATACAGGAGCTAGAAGGTAGTGGCTGGAGCATTAATACAGTAACCGCTGTTGAGTTGAAATTCTACAAGACAGGGGCTAAAGGAACAAAACGAATGGGTAGTTATGTTCCTTGGCCCAAAAATTGTCCAGGCAGGAACCATATAGTCAACATCAAAACAACAAACAATAATTGTGTATTGACAAGCATGATTGCCCATTTCCATTTACCTAGAAATACAAACCTCTCTCAAAAAAGACGTGAATCAGAGTTAACTTACCTCCCGTTCAGAAACGCATAATTCACCCCAAATTTTTCCATGAAGACACCTGTGGCTTTAGAAGATTTACCAAATATAGAAAGAGGTTGGGATGTCAACATTAGACTATATCAACTCACTAAAGAGAAAGAAGGTTACGGGCTGGTTAATGTATACAGAGGCAGTTTAGAGGCCAGTGAGGAGCGCACGATCCATCTAGTGCAAATCTTAGATGCTAGTCATGTCGCACTCATACCATGTTTCACTACATTTATGCGTACATTCAGAAATACGACATATAGAGAGAACTTTTTTGTCCCTTCTGCATGCAAGGCATGCACGAAAGCAAAAAAGATGGTCACGTAAAATTATGTTCGTCCACTACAGGCTTGCAAAACATCGGTATGCCTGAAGAAGGCGAAATGTACCAATTCTCAGCCATGCATGCAATAATGAAACCCCCTGTTGTATGTTATTATGACTGTGAATCTGTGCTGGAGCCTACCCAAGAGGGGAAACATGTAGTCAACATACACAAGTTGTGCATGTACAGCTATACTCATGTGGATAAAGACGGGAAAATTATAAGGCACAAAGTAGTCGATTCGACTACAGTTCCCCTTGAGGAAATGGAAACACATCTTCTTAAGAAGATGTTGCTGGATTATAATGAATACATGTCAACCTTACCATTGTTCCCCATCCCCGTCCTCACCAAACAAGACGTGAAAAAATATTGCGAAAACAAAACATGTGAATGCTGCGGAGACACTTTTGGAGAAAATGGTAAAAAACGAGTACGTCATCATAACCATTACGTCGAGGGCGTCATCGGCCCCAATAAAGAAGTAATAAGAGGAAACTACATTGGAGCTCTTTGTTCTAATTGTAACATGAGAATAACGGAGAAACTCAGGTTCATGCCATGTATTGCTCACAATGCATCGGTCTATGACATGCGCTTCATACTGAGAGGATTGGATGGTAAAAACTTTTCCAAAATAAATGTTTTGCCAAAACAATCAGATAAAATGTTCAGCATCTCTGTCTCCTTGAACGATGCCAAGAGCAAGTACGGTGTCAAGTTCATCTACTCGTTCGCATTCCTCAACTCAAGTTTAGACAGTCTTGCCAAAAATCTTAAAGATAGTGGGCATGGCATGTCACTCCTCAAATCCCATCTCACAAGTCTCGGTTACAGTGACAAGGTTCTAGACCTCGCCACTCGAAAAGGACATTTCTGCTACGAAGCCATCACATCAGATTCTGTGCTGAACCAAACTGACATCCCATCGCAACAAGCCTTCTACAGTCAACTTCGAGGCAAAGGAATATCGGACTCTGTTTATGCTGAAGTGATCGAAATGTTGGAGGCAGAAAAATGTAAGACATTGCGTGACTGTATGATCATATACCTACTCATCGACACGCTGCTGCGGGCCGAAGTCTTCCAAAAGTTTAGGGAGACCATGACTCGCGACTATACCCTGAACCCCGTCCATTTTGTGAGCGTTCCTGGCTTTGCAATGCAAGCCGCCCTCTACGAAGGAAAGATGAAACTGGCTCTGGTCAAAGATATCGATCTCCTGAACTTGATTGTCAAAAACACACGAGGCGGATTCGTGACGTTGACGGAAGGTCTTGCCAAGATAAACAATCCCCGATGCATAGACTATGACCCTACATTACCCGTGTTTTCAGCAGCAATGTGGGACTTTAACAGTCTTTATGGTGGATGCTTGAACAAACCCCTCATCATTGGCGAGATCCTCGAGCTCACACCGGAAGAAATTCAAACATTCGACTTGGTAAACACAGACTGTTCTGGCGAGTATACGTACATTGTCTGCGTAGATGCCCAAGGCAGCGATGAAGTTGCAAGAAAAACAGATGAGCTGCCACTCCTTCTACATTACAAAGAGATTACATTTTACGATGTTTCGCCCTTCACAAAAAAATCTCTTGGCTGGCTCAGAACATCTCAAAAACAGAAAACGAGCAGATCGTAAGCTTGTTGCTAGGCATCTACCTCAAACTGACTACCTCGTGGCCCTGAAACTTCTCCAAGTACTCCTCAGGCAAGGACTGGAAGTCACCAAGGTTCGTCGATTTTTTCGCATCAAGCAGGAACCGGTCTTCAAAACCTTCATCATGAAAAATATTCAGAAACATCAGGAGTCTACAAACTCCTTTGAAAAGTCCCTATTCAAACTGCTCTCAAATAGTATATACGGTAAGCTATTGTTCAACCCGCTCAACAGATGTCTAGAGGCAAAGGTCGTGTGCACCCCCTACGAGTTCCAAAAATACGCTGCCAACCCGCTCCTATAAAACTGCTACCCCATCGGCCCCGAAACAGTCATCATGATCCTCAAACAACAAAATATCCGAATGGTTCATCCACTCCAAGTTGGATTCTTCGTGCTTGAAAAAGCAAAAGCAAAAGTCTACAGCTTCTTCTATGACACACTGAAGCCGCGCTACGGTGACAATGTCTCGCTCATCTACTCGGACACTGACTCGTTGCTGATCCAGTTCAAAGGCGTGGCCGACATTGAAGCGGAAATGCGCCAAGCTCCCCTGGCTGAATACATGGACTTCTCCAACTACCCCAAAAATCATCCCTTGTTCGACGAATCCAAGAAAGGACAGCTAGGACTACTAAAAAGTGAAACAGCTGACGACTACCCGAGTGAAATCATCTGGTTACAACCCAAGTGTTACAGCATGTTGCTTGAGTCTGACGCAACAAAATCGGCTGCTAAAGGTGTCAATTACCAGACACAAGCCAAATTCAAGCATGAACAATACAGAGCTATTCAAAACCAGAAAACCTACAAACAGTTTGAGACAATACCCAACATTCGTGCGCAAGCATGCCAGCTTCAAACTGTACGCACTATCAAAAACTGCCTCAGTTAATTTGAGAATAAGCGCTACTATCTCGACGCATGCACAACTCTTGCCTATGGCCACCCGGACATTCCCAAAAAATCAATTGAAAATAAACCTTCCGTCACTAAAAAGAGGAAGCGATGTGCCTTGGCTAATGAAATCGATGAAGAAATGGATTTAACATGTAAGAGACGCAAGCCGGGTGAGACCGTCTTTGGCGACTACATTCCCGGTGAAAGAACCTCCGCGTCTTCAGAATTTCTTCTCTAAATATCCCTTGTATGTAAATAAAAGTAAATTATATAAAGATATTTGATTGTTCTAGTAATAAGAGTATATATTGATTTCTACAAGCGGTTTGTTGTCAGTATAACGTAGGACTCAGTGCAGGATGCAGGAACCGGAGGACTTTTTTGTCTATGTCTCATCGCTAGGCAGTAGCCAATTGTATCAAAACAATGCGTCATCAAGTTTTACAAACAGTATTTATCCAGGTATACAGCTACAGGGAGAGTGGAGTATGGGACTTGTAGAAGTATTGTATAATGATTGGTTCAAGATAAAAAAAAAATATACAATATAACATTGTAATCTACATAGACTATTTGAATGGTAAAAATGAACGAATCGGGCATGAAACCAAAGCTTAGTTTATTCCTAGCGAGAATATCTCAGGCAATACATTGGAAGATTACATCTCCGAGCTAGAAATCAATATAAGAAAAAGTCTGTTAGGAAAACAAATCGTTAGAGATGAAGGAAAATTGTTTGAGTATGATAAGACTACACGACGCATAAAATTCAAGATCTTTATTCTAACAAACATGTCGGAACACAAATATACTTAAGCTATGGTGAATTGATACTTTGTCAGAGAAAGATCGGCTGATTTATTGGGTGGAGCGATATGTAAATATAATGTCGGTGAAGGTGGCGTCAGCGAAAAAATGTCCTTTATGAACGATAATGTACGGTACATAGACGTTTACTCCGATATAATTTCACGCAGTTTTATGGGCGACAAGCAAGTCAATATTCTTGATGCTCTTGCTATTAATAACTCTTATTCATTTACACGCGCGCATGTCAAATATAAAAAATTACAGCGTAGTCATATTGATTCCATTTCCATCGATCTACGAGATGGTGTTGGCGGTAACATCCCGTTCAAGGAGTGTGGATCTAGCCCATGCGTATTGCATTTTAAAAGAAGCTAGAGCCTTATAAAGATAACGCTGGATATAAAAAGGTCATTTGGTATCAAGCAATCATGAGGGTGGTATATGCATATCCGTCGTACAAACAATACGAAGTTTTATTCGCGAAACGTGACAAAATACGCGGTGGAAGTTTGCATGATATTGACAGATTCACAAGTCCGATATCGTACCAGAGGGTTAGCGGTTTCTTCTCAATCATAGCCAGTCTTGTAAGACGCACATTGCCTTTTCTACGAAGAACATTACTGCCTGCAGCAGCCGATATGGCTCGGAACATGGCACACGATTACTCGGAGCAGAAAGATATGCGACAATTAACAAAGGAACATGGGGTTGCTACACTGAAGAATGT
>SDVV010043266.1:0-10266 GCA_016164225.1 Gammarus roeselii
ATATATTTATAAATAGCTATGTATATATAGGTATATAAATATATTCACACACATTTTTCTGAAGGTCAGACTTTTGCGCTCCAGACCAGATGCTATAGTCTTAACTAAAAGACATACTGTGCATCATACTTAATTATGTCGTACATCCATGTCAATAGATTGACCGGTCGTGAGTCAGTATATAGCACACCTCATAGTCGGCACATTATAATTATATGCATCAATTGTACACACAGAACGTTATGTAAATGAATTTCAAAATCTAATCTACAAGCCTGTCAATGGACGGATGCAACAAAATCATGTTAAAAACGTATACATGCAAAATATTGTGCTGGAATTCCTACGTGGTCATTAATGTTCGCCAAAAGTTCAACTATAGTTCATACGGTAAAATATTTTATTACGGATCTTTTGTCAGTGTCCAGTTCTTCTTCCGTTGGTCCATGAAATAACCTGGCTCACGTATAAGCAGCGAAATGACCGACGACCGCTACAAAGTCCAGTTCAGCAGCGATCATACACATCCATCACTAATGTCAGTCATAACATCGCAATCGTGAGGAGCGGCACACACCCACACAATCCGACAACCCGCAGGTGACTGAGTTCGAATTGTTGCAGAAGCGGTTGGCTGCTTTCGCACGCACGCATTCTGCTGCGGAGCTATCGAACACTTCGTGATGTCGGCATTAACGTCGAACAAAATAAAAGCAAGGCAAAGAGAGCATTTAATATTTTAAACATTCCTTTCTGCAACAGCGATTGTTATTGCATTTTTTAGTATACTTTGGTTGGCGTCATTCTATTCGTTGTGCCTGGCCGAGCCTGTCGTGGAGCGGTTGTTATTTCTCGTGAGTGCGTTCCTAGCCGATCCGCCATGAGAACGAGCTAAGGGAAAAAGCCTGAATGTCACCGCAATGTTAGAGCAGAACCGCCAGAGGTGCAATTACGCGCGCGTTCACGTCGATTCTTATGTTGTCTTTCGTGAACGGGAATATCGCGTCCGCAAGCGCTCTGAAGAAGTCTCTTTTCGTTTGTTGTAACGTGTCGTAAGTTTGTTGTCCATATTTTCGTCATAAAACATGCAGTATAATACCATAATTTTCTTCTCTTAGAGAGTAGAGTATAAGTCATTGTGATGATCGTCTCAATCGGGATCTATAAACACGGCGCAAGCATGTGGATCAATGGATCTTGTTCTGTCTGTATGACTAGACATGTCCAGTTCTTAGTTCCTGTATTGAAAATTGCTCCGTACAGAGCAATCTTCTATCGAGGAGAACAAGTTGACCAAAACAGCGTTCTGCCATGGTATCATAGCCCTCTGTCTGCGAGCATCATTAATTCATTGTATTGTTGGTGGTAACCCATGTTATATACTGCAATCCCTAGAAGTTGACCCCTTCACTTTGTTAGGTTAACCGCTGGTCTACCAACCTTGCTTTATGTGGCTCGGTAAAAACCTTTTCGTGAATTTTTCCGTCTACCCTTCAAAGTGTTTCACATTAGAGACTTAGCAGCTGCCCTCAGACAATGGTACTCTTCCTCGAATCTTCAGAAGTGTTTCTCATTATTAAAGAGACTTGGTTAATCTGGATTTTGACGGGTCAGTGCGTCTGGGTTTCAGATCATATAACGGCATAGGCCATGTGTTTATTATCTAAGACGGTACTAACAGCTAGCGTCAACCCGTCTTCTGGGGATATTTTAGCACGTACGTATTTAACGGATACAGAGTGATGTCGAAACTCGGTGAAATTGTTTACGTAGCCAGCGAGAAGGGAGAAACCACGTAGCCAGCGAGAAGGGAGAAACAACGGAGAGTGTAACGGGAAGTAGAGCTGTCACCGCATTGGAACAATCAAGCAACACAAAACACGCCCATTTCGTGAGTCGTATGGTGTTAGCATTGCAAATTGAAACATCACATCATTTCCAGACCGCACGCAAGAAGAGTAGGTGGTCATAGTCTACTTTCAGTGAAGATTCATTTGTTATATTCAACTATAAATCACTCGTCGATGATCTTCTTACACACCTGCAGCCTATCACAAATTAATAATACCATCCCTAAGAGTATCATTTTCCCTTTTTGCCACGTTTACCGAGAATAGTTACCGACAGTGGGAAGTGCATCATAACAATGGTCTGCGAGGTTTAATTATGTTCAATAAGATTCTAATAGCACTTATAAAGTGCAAAATTTCCAATGAGTTTCGATATGACTTTGTTGCATTTATTTAATGAACAATCAAACAAGTATCTGTGTATAGTAAACTATGAAGAAAATATAGTTTAACGAAACGTCACTTATCACAATCAATTAGCTGGATAATAATCAATACACCATGAAATAAGGTTCAGAATCTGACGCGATTCGGTCGTCCAATCTCACGACGTGCGGTGCGGTTGCAATTTTCTGCCCAATTTCGGTATATCCATCACCTTCGGCCATCTGGAACATTCCTTTATCACCTTCGGCCATCTGGAACATTCCTTTATCACCTTCGGCCATCTGGAACATTCCTCTATCACGTTCGGCCATCTGGAACATTCCTCTATCACCTTCGGCCATCTGGAACATTCCTCTATCACCTTCGGCCATGTGGAACATTCCTCTATCACCTTCGGCCATGTGGAACATTCCTCTATCACCTTCGGCAATGTGGAACATTCCTCTATCACCTTCGGTCATCTGGAACATTCCTCTATCACCTTCGGCCATCTGGAACATTCCTCTATCACCTTCGGCCATCTGGAACATTCCACAGCGTGTGTAATCCACACTCAGTGCATTAGACCAACTTCATTCTATGTGGCCATTGATGGAAGAGTTCGAAACTGTTATTATCAACATCCTCAAGTGCTGTTGAGGCTAAGGTGAGGCATGCCAGTGCCTGCCTGCTGTGTGTGTAGAGGTCATCACTGTTGCAGGGGCAGTTTAGATGCTCGCTGTGTTAGTGCCACGACCACGCATTCCACGGGCCTGGTATAGCTTTTCATGAGACCCCTTCTGCAATAATATATTTTATTTGCTTGAAGTATCCAGTTTAGTCGTAAGCGGCATCCTGTCTCCAAGCGTCCGACACCTCCCCGTTCAGGCAATCCTGTGAAGTTGTTTCGACTTTGGTCCCACCGCACCCAGTGTTTCGTAAGAGGGGCTACCGAGTGCAAGAGAGCGTTCATTTACCGCAATGTGTTATATGTTCTTCGAACTTTTTTCTCTGTGGACATGAGAGTCATTGACCCGATTCGCTGCGTCCTACTAGCACCATATCTGATCTAGATGAAGTTACCATTCAGGAATCTCTTAACGAAAATCCTCTCTGGGCTGGTTTATGTAAATAAGGTAAAATGTTGGACTTTCTCAAAACATTCTCTACGGAACGAAATTAGCTCTGTCAAAAAAAATCCAGTTCAGATTCCCATGACCATGAGAACCTGAACTGACTCGTCGCAATCTAAATTAATTATTGAGAAAGCGCTGCAACTCCAGAATTGTTTGCCTCTCAAAATAAGGCATCGCGTGCAGTTCCAACGGAGCCTTCCCCTCCAAAGTCACGTGGATATGAAGAAAATGAAGAGTAAAGTTGACCAGCTGGAATATAAATAAGTCTCATGTTCCAGTGATTCAAGGAGAGGCGGTTGACACATTGTTCTAACAGCAGATAATTCCTTCTCAACCGAAAACCTACTGCCACAATAGCAGCAGAAGCCGCGACGACGGCAGCTCCAACGTCGACTGAAACAACGGCTCGAACACAAGACTACAATCGAACACCCCCTCCAATCTGGGTCTTAAGGACAGGATCCCAAACAACAGCAACAACACTAGCATCAACAGAAAGCATTGAAAGAGGCCAAATCATCTCTTCTCTCTACAGCGCTTTCGTTCACATCTACTGACATCTTTGCAGTGTCAGTACAAGACGCCCTCAAAATCATATGAACTTCTCGTGTTCGTCCAATCAAATTAAAAATGTCTTCTGGCCTCCATCAAGCACAACTGACCCGATCATTTTTTTGCTCGTGTATACCTCACGCAGTCTAGAGCAGCATTGTTGTTCTCTCAAAAAGCGCATCCGCAGTGAGCATCCGCCTTCACACAAATGGTGGCATCTCTACAAATGCTACCTACGGACTAACCATATTCAATGAATGGTATCTACGACATCAACAGGCTGGAGGAGCCTCTTGAATGCGCGAGTTCAATTGGTCAATGTTTGTGGGCTCCAGGGTATCATTGGTGTCTCTTCATACAATATCGTTGATCATCGCACGTTTTCCTTTCTGGACGGTGACGATGACCATGCATGTTCCTGGATCCACTGTGAGCTGACTAATCTGACAGAGTTTATATATCTCATTCGAGTATGTATGAGTAACTTTTCCCTATTTCACACCTCAATATTGGCAGCGCAAGAATGACTTTGTTTTAGTAGGGCTGTTTCTTAATTGGATCGATTTTCCATTTAATGTTATTGTTGTTACCGAACGTGGTTTACAAGAGATAGCAATCTTCCGTTTAACATTGATGGCTATTACAGCCTCAGCAAATGCAGGAAAAGGTTTGCTGGTGGAATCAGTTTTCTTCAGAAAAAACTTCGTGAAAATGTAACAGCCAAAACGGATTTGTTCGAACTTATTGATATTAATACAAAGTTTCCTTGTCGTTATTTGTTGGTAGCATGTTTACACAGGCCACCGCATGGCAGCACAGGCCACCGCATGACAGCACAGGCCACCGCATGGCAGCACAGGCCACCGTAAGGCAGCACAGGCCACCGCATGGCAGCACAGGCCACCGCATGGTAGCATGTTTACACAGACCAAATGCATGGCAGCATTCAGCAATTTATATAGACTTTCTTTCGTGATATATTCGCAAATTTTTCTGTCAAGGTAAATTATAATTTTGTGTGACGATTTCAACATTTATTGATTCAATCCACGTCAATTTACACAAATTTATGAACTTTTTAACCAGTAGACAGGCCATGGCTTCTCTCCAGCTACAGTCCTACCTACCAGACTGTCACCTAAGAACTTAAATACTAGGTTTTCTTAGTCCGAGCTAGTTCGGAGTATCTTTTCTACCGTCGACAGCCGCTTATCGGGTGCTGTTGACTACGATGTGCCTCTTGCTACTATGTGTATCAGTTTCAAAATGCCTCTCAGGATCCCAGTCGCTTTTCTTCATGCGTCATTTGGTGATGGTAACTCTAGAGGGATCTGTTAGAAAAGCTCGGCAGCCTATTACGCTTCCGTTGGGGAAGCTCCATGGATTGTTTTCTTCAGGGTACACTAACACTACAGTGTACCCTGGTATTTTTATAGATTCCTCTCCGATTTGTGAAAATCACTGAGCGAAAAATAATTTCCCTTGGTTCACTGCTGACTTGAATTAGGTTATATCAAAGATATACAAGCTATGCAAACGGTGGAATCAAGGTTTACTAACCTACAGATCCCTTTATATTAGAAAAACGGCAGATGATTTTTACCAGGATTCGCATAGTGTAAAATATCCAGTGTTGATGGTGTTAAATTTTTATTGGTAACACTTGACAACCAGATATATTTTGCAGTACACAATGGAAACGTTTTAAATGTAATAGCAAAATCACGTTGAATTACGAACCAACAAAGTAAATTTATAACCAGCAATGTACAAAATTTTTGATCAGTCCTTGGTGTATCCCTATTTAATACATGTATTGCATTAAATATGGATATTGGGTGCTCCCTCCAGAACTGGTGTCTCTCAACTATGCTCCTTGCAGGCCAGGTATGTTTAACTCATAAATGGCAGTGGCAGAAACGATGTTTTCTCATACAAGCGAATTTTGCCATTGGCGAAGGTTTTTGATTATTTTGCTGTAATAAGATACTACCTGCATCTTGTGGTCTGGAGGATTTATTTTTCAGTGTAGCCTAATCTCCACCCGTCATGTTGATCAGGATCATAATACCCGTTGTTGGGTCGGTGGTAGTAACCTCCGCCTGTCGAGTTGTTCAGGACCATAATACCCGTTGTTGGGTCGGTGGAAGTAACCTCCGCCTGTCAGGTTGAAAACGATCAAAATGCCCGTTGTTGGGTCAGTGGTGAACTTCGCCTGTCTGGTTGATCACGATCATAATACCCGTTGTAGGCGAGTAGGTAACCTCACCTGTCGGGTTGGTCACGATCATAATACCCGTTGTTGGGTGAGTGGTAGGTAACCTGCCCCTGCCAGCTTGATCATGATCATAATACCCGTTGTTAGGCGAGAAGGTAACCTCCCCTGTCGGGTTGATCACGATCATAATACCCGTTGTTGGGTGAGTGGTAGGTAACCTGCCCCTGCCAGCTTGATCATGATCCTAATACCTGTTGTTGGGTGAGTGGTGACCTCCTCCTCTCAGGTTGATCAGGATCGTTGTTAGGCGAGTAGGTAACCTCCCCTGTCAGGTTGATCACGATCAAAATGCCCGTTGTTGGGTCAGTGGTGAACTTCGCCTGTCTGGTTGATCACGATCATAATACCCGTTGTAGGCGAGTAGGTAACCTCACCTGTCGGGTTGGTCACGATCATAATACCCGTTGTTGGGTGAGTGGTAGGTAGCCTGCCCCTGCCAGCTTGATCATGATCATAATACCCGTTGTAGGCGAGTAGGTAACCTCACCTGTCGTGTTGGTCACGATCATAATACCCGTTGTTGGGTGAGTGGTAGGTAACCTGCCCCTGCCAGCTTGATCATGATCCTAATACCTGTTGTTGGGTGAGTGGTGACCTCCTCCTCTCAGGTTGACCAGGATCGTTGTTAGGCGAGTAGGTAACCTCCCCTGTCAGGTTGATCACGATCAATATACCCGTTGTTGGGTGAGTGGTAACTTGAATTGTCCACTTGTCAACATCTCTAGATCCTATAATTCATTTGTGAATCAGGGAATATGGATCTGGAATGATACGCCAACGGAAATCAGTGTCGACTGACGCTTCATTTATTCGGGTCTCTCTCATACATCCGTTTCATGCGTGCTAATAGTAATGTTCTAATTGCTGTATATATTGGCGAAATCGTTTATGATCTGTCATTAGTGATTGTTCACTTCTAGTTTGCACAACACTATCACTGCAATTCCAAAATTCAGTACCAAACGTCGTCTATTTCTCGAAAGCGCGTTTCTAGCCGTTTCACCTTTAGAACGACCCAAGGGAAAAAGACTGAATCTATTCCACGTCTGTTTCCAAACCGCAGCGCCCATGAGCGGACCAACCGAATTGATTTTGAATAGTGGTATTCCTGACCGCGTACGGCACGGTGACGATGACAAACACTCAGGTATTGTTGACTTGAATAAATATGTGGTTTGTGATAAATATTTATTGTATTGCTGCAGTGCCGTGCTGGGCAGGTATTAATGCCATAATAAATAAAATGTTTTCGGCTGATTTCAAATAAATAATTGACATGGAAAGGGAGTTTTTGAACTTCTTCGGCTTAGATGAAAGTGGAAACTGTGAGTGGACTGCCACTCTACGACTGACGTGAAACTGAATGAACTGCCACGCCACGACTGACGTGAAACTGTGAGTGAACAGCCTCACCACAACTAACGTAAAACTGTGAATGAACAGCCGCGCCACGACTGACGTGAAACTGTGAGTAAACAGTCGCGCCACGACTGACGTGAAACTGTGAGTGAACAGCCACGCCACGATTGACGTGAAACTGTGAGTGAACAGACGCGCCACGACTGACGTGAAACTGTGAGTGAACAGACGCGCCACGACTGACGTGAAACTGTGAGTGAACAGACGCGCCAACACTGACGTGAAACTGTAAGTGAACAGCCGCGCCACGACTGACGTGAAACTGTGAATGAACTGCCGCGCCACGACTGACGTAAACTATGAGTGAACAGCCTCACCACGACTGACGTAAAACTGTGAGTGAACAGCCGCGCCACGAATGACGTGAAACTGTGAGTGAACAGCCGCGCCACGACTGACGTGAAACTGTGAGTGAACAGACGCGCCACGACTGACGTGAAATTGTGAGTGAACAGCCGCGCCACGACTGACGTGAAACTGTGAGTGAATAGCCTCACCACGACTGACGTGAAACTGTGAGTGAACAGACGCGCCACGACTGACGTGAAATTGTGAGTGAACAGCCGCGCCACGACTGAGGTGAAACTGTGAGTGAACAGCCGCGCCACGACCGACGTGAAACTGTGAGTGAACAGCCGCGCCACGACTGACGTGAGACTATGAGTGAACAGCCGCACAACGACTGACGTGAAACTGTGAGTGAACAGCCGCGCCACGACTGACGCGAAACTGAGTGAACAGCCGCGCCACGACTGGTGTATAATTGCGACAAACGAAATATTTTTAAGCTAATAGTTCACCTCCCCTCTACCATCTCTCTCCAGCCCGTGCGCAACCCACCTCACATTCTACCACCCTCTCTCCCTTCTCCCTGCTAATGTCCCCCATCCCTACCCTCCCTTTAGGTCCCCGCTGATCCGCAGGTCTAACACCGTATATACCAGCCACTTCTCCTGCTGCAGGGGTTGGGGGAGGTGGGGCTGATAAATCAGTTGAAGAACTGAACTAAGTCATGTCATAAGAGGCTGGTTCAGGTAATGAAGATCCATCAACTTTAAACATGTTGACCGCTGCTGTAACTGTTTCTACTGGCGCGAAGGACTATGGCTTGCTGTTGTAACTACTTTTTACTGGAATGGAGGACTGTTGCTTGCTTCTGCAGTAACTAATTTATCTGAAACTGAAGAACCAAGTTTTGCTGCTCGAGATACTGGAACCACTAAGAATTAGTGCTGGTACTGGAACCACTATGAACTGGTGCCAGTACTGGAACCACTAAGAAACTATCGCTGGTTAGATTTTCCCACCCTTAAATATGCCATTCGAAGAATGAACAGCTGATTCTTGAAAATGGCCACCTACGAAGTCCATTGAATGATGGACATACACTGTTACATTGCCCGTAGTTATTGGTTGTTATATTTCTGTTATATTAAGATTTGTATCAAATGTACTGCTATGCCTTTAATGGTTTTTACTAAAGGTATCATTTATATTAGGTATTTTTAAATAACCAAAGTCATCTTCAGATCAGCTCAGATGCGCAAGGACGTGGTGCGTAACATATGTGTGTCGTGATACTTCTTTAATGTGTCAATCAGTCTCCAGATTACGTATGATTTAAATCACTGAATGAATCACTGAATGAATCACCGAATTTAATTTTCAAGGTTTTCTATTCCGATCATTTCCCTTTACCGAAGTTATTCCTATGGACAGCGTTTTCTATGATGGGGTTTGCATTAGATGATGGGTAACCACATTAAATGTTACAGAAACGACTACATATGGAAGATTTGGAAACAAGTCGGAAACTCAATGATGTAGTCGACGATGAAGAAGGCGTTCACACGTGAAGACGAAATGTCCATCAGTCTGTAAAACTATACATTTGCGTCAAGAACTGTGCAACTGAATTGCAAAACACGATTTCGATACAAAAATGTAGCCAAAAGTGTCCAGTCGCTGCGAACAAACAAAACACAAGAATAATTTATATATACAGACAAACGCAAAGGTATTTATGTTTATTAATAAATCTATGCACGAAAATACATAAATACTAAATACTCAAATGTATGGAGTAACTGAGTAAATCAAGAAGTATACAAGCGGTGGCGTTCATTATACTTTCATGCCTCAGCCAAAGAGCTATCAAAGAATGTTGTGCGAAGCAAAGAATTTGCACTACGTCCTCATGACACACAATATTGCAATTAAACATTGGAATATTTTATAACAATTAGAAAATATTTGCATTTGATTAACCCTGAAATACATTGGGTGACAAAGGTTGTCTGGGTTTGTGTGGGTCTATGTGTGTTAGAGAGGCCCTGTCATGCACCCCTCTATGGTCTGGACCGGGCAGATTTAAAGGGGCTATGTAAGAGAGATTTCCAGTAGTTACGTGACGCTGGGTTACCTGGATCAGTCAAACAGCATAAGATTCAGATTGAATAAAATAAAACTTACCGCTCTATTAATATATTGGAATGTGACGTCACGAAAGAATAGAAAAAATTCTCTTCGCATTTCCCAGTCTAAGCACGTCATAGATTTAAAGAATAAGTTGAAAAACACCAGAGAACCTCAATCATCTCTTCAATAAACGATTGTACTATATGTATATGTATATGTATATATATGTATATGCATATGTATATGT
>SDVV010043267.1:0-10266 GCA_016164225.1 Gammarus roeselii
CATATAACTTTACAGCATTTGCTACACAATGTATTAGGCGGATAATTATCCAATTGCTGTATACAATTTTCCAATGTATGATCACATTGAATGTGTCTACAAGACATAAGACATATTCATTGTGTACTTTAATATACTCAATTATCTCCTCTGCTCGTGACATGTTCCAGTAGGGTTGGTACTCATGATCAGCTAGGAGAGTCAGATGTACGCTACCGTTCAATCACGATTCTTTTTATTCGGTTACACGATGTGATGAAAGCTATACCAACGCTTAGCTATTTAATAGCAAGATCACCTCGCCGTTCAAACACGCTGCAATTCACCCAGTCACATTGTGTGATGCCCTCAATATTGTTACTAAATTTGATTTGATGGTCTTAACTAATTATCCCACGTTTTCAAGATTCATTTTGTTCATAAATTTATTGTGTTAGTGTATTCATTTCCGTCATGCACTCATTCATTTATTCAGTTGCACGTGACGTACTCTGTATTGCTACATAATGCGATATGATAGTCTTAGCATACCATTATACGCATTCTAAGTTTGTTGCGCATATTCATGTATTGTTTTATCGTGCCCCAAGAATATCATACCGTTCTTGGGTGGAACAAAAATGTGTTTTTTTTTGTTGCTAATGGCAGTGGCTGTCTGACTCACATAGACCGACCCATACCGCCCCATTCTTAACTACGCAATGTTTTAAGCTGTAAATCGGAATTGAGAATTCACCTCATTCTTATACAAAAGATCTCTATGTCTGATCGCAACACCTTGTGTCATAAGGAAATAGTGCATACTTATTCAGCACTTTATACTCACTTTGATAGCTGTTTCATCGTGACATGTTTGAGAAAGAGTCGTGTTTGCATGTTCAGCTAGGGAAGCAAGCTGCGTCCCTACCGTTCACACCCCGTCTCAATTACTCAGTTACAAGTTGTGATGAACTCCTTAAAGTTACCTATTGTTGTTGATACGATGGTCTTATCTGGTGATTATACGTAATCTTAGATTCATTGTGAATATTTTTGTAAAAAAAAATGAAAAAAAGGCTGATATGATGGTCCTAGCTGTTCATTATACATAATCATAGATTTATAGTGTATATATTTATTCTAAAAAATAACGCTGCTATGATGGTCTGCATATCTGTATTCTTTTTTACAATATGCATGGTCATTATACGTAATCTTAGTTTTATTGTGTGTATTTGTGCATATTTTTATTGTAAAAATGAGCAACATGCCGTTTCTGTAGGAATAGATTTATTTTTTAGAAGACGAAATGTAGATACATCCGAACCATGGACATTAGAGTGTCAAAAAACATAACTAAAAATACCTGTCTCCAAGATGTCCTCAGCTGTTGCTCATTTGTTGCATTGAACTAGCAAGTCTTGTATGTAACGAAATAAATTACTCAAAAAGTTGTACCCTTGATTTGATGTATAACATATAATACATTACTCGATAAAGCTGAACCCTAAATGTAATGTGTAATAAAGAATTGGGACACACGAACGTACTCTTTGTTCCATAGATCTAGGAAGTTTTATGTAGAACCAACTACACTACTCGATATAGTTGTACACTGAATGTAATGTGTACTTTAGAATTAAGAAATACTTAATAAATTATCAGAATAACACGATACATTTAAATGTTTTTTTTTCATTCTTTTCCCTGGCGAAGAGCAGCTGATTCTAATTTAACAGTTTATTTGTGTGTAATCTTGTAGCGATGCAACATGAGGCAGAACTAGATTTATTGTATTGAACACATTTCTTCATCTATGCTCTGGGTACACGGACAGAGTACACTGCATTTGCACTACTCTAAAAAAAGTGTTACAATAAAAATTGTATAATCAACAAACGTATTTTTTTTCACTTATACATTTTGTGTCGAAACAAACAACAGCTGGATTGTCTCAATGCAAAGAAAGTTGCATATGTTTGCACTAATCAATTTCGTATTGAATGATCACAATATTTTTTTCGGTGCACATTATGTAGCGACATTAACATTAGCATTCATGTATTTCCCGAACGATATTCATGAAGTCACGTTTGTGATGCACACTAAACCATGTGCACTATCTTGGACTATCACGGTCTATCCTGAACCATTACGGAGTATCCAGGACTACCTGGACCATCCTATATTAGCTTGCACTCTTCTGGTCTGTACTGGACTATCATGGGCTATTCTGGACTATGCTGGATTATTCAGCACTATCCTGGACTATCCTAGACTATCCTGAACTATTCTAAATTTTATTGGACAATCCTGGTCTATCCTGGACAAATCTGCACTATCATGAACTATCTAACGCTGTCTTGGACCATCATAGACTATCCTGGATTATCCTGGACTATTCTGGGTTATCGTAGACTATCCTGGATTGATGCAATGGTGTTGCGCGCGGTATGGTCTATGTAATCGTTCAGTGGTTTCCCGCTGGACGCAACACTGAGTACTCCACAAACAATCCTATATAATGGTAATGATGTAACCATGCACTAGTATTGTGAAAGAATGTCCCGGTGCTTTTCAAACCGTGCATTGTTTCCAAGAGAAATATATTGGAAATCGTACGCAAACAAATATACACTGCCAATCATTAATTGAACAAGTTGCGGCATCGCATGGAACGAAGTCCGCCCATCGTGGTGTTCGTGGATTCGTTTACCCTGATGGGAAATAGCACGGGTCCGTGTTGGTGCCCATATTGCTGCCCGTGTTGGTGCCGTGTTGGTGTCCGTGTTGGTTTCCATGTTGATGCCAGTGCTGGTGCCTGTCATGCTACCCATGTTGGTGCTCGTGTTGGAGTTCTTATTGGTGCCCACGTTGGTGCCCACGTTGGTGCCCGTGTTGATGCTCATGTCTGCTTATGAGAGTGCTCGTACCGGCGGTCATGTTGGTGCCCGTGTTGGTGCTCATGGTGGTGTTCGTGCTGTGGCCTGACATGGTACCCACCTTGCTGCCCATGTTGGTGCCCGTGTTGGAGTCCATATTGGCGCCCACGCTGGTGCCTATGTTGGTGCTCCTATCGGTGTTTATGATGGTGCCCGTGTTTAAGCCCACTTTGGGGCCTATTTTGTGTGCATATATTAGTGCTAGTGTTGGGGGCCTACGTTCCAGCTTATGTTGGTGCCCATGTTCTTGTCTTTGAGAAACAATGGCGAACGTGCACCAAGGGGTCAAGCTGGGTCAGTCAGCAGCAGTGAGGGAGAGAGGGTCACGACGCTGTGACCCACAACAAACCTCGCGAGCGATAGCGCAAGTGTATGGGTTTCTTTATTGTCCGCCACCGCGACCCTCCTCCATGGGTGCCAATCAAGTGTGAAGGCGCAAATAACATCATCACGCCTCGACCGCACGCCTCAGCTGCTGTGTGGTGGGATTGTGTGTGATGATGGTGAGTGATGATGATATGCGATGGTGGCATGTGATGACGGTGTGTAATGATGGTGTGTGGCGATGGTGAGGGATGATGGTGTGTGATGATGAGTAGTGAGGGTGTGCACGGTATGGGTGCGCAGAGTGAGGTTGTGGGGTGAGGTTGTGTGATGTCAGTGTGATTAGGCGGTGTGGTGAAAGTGTTGGGTGAGGATGTGGAATTTGGGTGTGGAGCGAGGATGTAGGGTGAGTGTGTGGGATAAGCGTGTGGAGTAAGGGTGAGGGGTAAGGGTGGGGGTTGTTGGTGTGTGGTGACGGTTTTAGCTGAGGGTGTGGGGTGAAGGGGAGGGGATGAGGGTGTGGGTAAGTGGTGAACTCAAATATTGAGGGTGCGTGGCGACTGTATACTGTAGTGAGGAGGTTTGGAGGGGTTTTGGTGTGTAGAATTATTTTATCCATATCCAATGTCGAATGATTTATTGCTAGAAATCTTTAGAATTGTGTCACACACACTCCGTTTGTGTTCGATAAGTTCAGTATCATTAATTATATGTCTTTAAAGGAATTCACCGTTTAGGAAAAATCGCTTTGATTGCAGATTTCGTTGTAGAATATTCTGCTATTATATCTTGCAGACCATCCTGCAGACGCATTTATATGATGTATGGTCAGCACTTTTTTACCTAAATTTGGATGCGCCAACTGAGTAAGTCTGTCTTGGAACGCTTCGCTGCCATGCACTGGTTAAATCCCTCCATCCATACTGACGCGTAATTTTATTGCTATTATTCCCTATAATGCGGACGTCCTGCTAACATACATCGTATGATGATAATTCAATACTTAAAATTAGCTTAATCTGATTGAAAATTTATTTTGTTGTATATTGACAACAGGTTTTATGCAATTGTAAGGCATTACCTTGCGTAGTAAGATTCTTGATAGCAATCTGTCATTATTACAAATAGAGCCGAACAGCGGATTCACGTAAATTCAACTTCTCATTGAAACTGTTGATTTCGAGTTTTCTTGTTAATATGGGATGAGGTGCCAGAATTCTATGTAGAGAAGTGGGGTTAGCAAGAGAAAAGAAGTATGGGAATATATGTCCGTATTCTTTCTGCTCGTCGGAACGCTGAAATATTCCAGGGGTGACCGTCAACCTATCTGTGTGTCAGCCGGAGGTAGACACATTCATACGTGAATATTGGGCCTTTGCTGTACTCTTTAGGCAACCGAAATGCAATGGCATTCACCCTTCGCACGGAAATATCGTCGTATACAGGCTACCGTAATATCGTCGTATACGAGCTATCGTAATATCGTCGTATACGAGCTATCGTAATATTGTCGTATGCGGGCTATCATAATATCGTCGTATAAATGCTACTGATATCGTCTTATGCAGGCTTCTGTAATATCGTCGTATACAGGCTATCGTACTATCGTCGTATACAGGGTACCGTAATGTCACCGTTTACATGTTACCGTAATCCCATTGTATACAGGCTACCGTAATATCGTCGTTTACGGGCTACCGTAAACTCGTCATTTACAGGCTATCGTAGTATCGTCGTATACATGCTACTGATATCGTCGTATGCAGGCTAGAGGTACATCGTTGCATACGGGCTATCGTACTATCGTTGTATACAGGCTACCGTACTATCTTCGTATATAGGCTACCGTAATATCGTCGTCACAGACTACCGTAATATCACGGTACACACGACTAATATCGTCGTATACAGACTACCGTGATATCACAGTATACATGACTAATACCGTCGCATACAGACTACCGTAATATCATCGTATACGGGCTACTGAAGAATTCGCATGTGCCAACGCAATTTTTTTTTATAAAATGCCATAAAATTGGCCCAATTTCTCCAATCCGACGAAATATTTGAAAGGACCAATTTCACGGACCCGTCAGGCCATTTTAATGTTATGTTCGAAGGTGTGTTTTATTGTATTTCATTATCGTAGCCTTTTCTTCTCACACTTTGGATTTCTTTGCGTCCAGGATTTTCTGTGATAAAAATGTAATAAATGCTGATTACAATATAACATCGGAAGGCTAAGTTTTTCATTTGGTTAACTTCAGAGCTCACTAAGTGGCACCCTACATGTAGGTAAAAAATTGAAATATCCGTCGTTCATAGTCTTTATTAAAATAACTGCTAGCGTCTTCCAGAGTGTTGGGGTACATAACTATTTAAACTAAGAGCCAGCCATTGCGCAAATGAGTCCGCCCCCCTCTTCCCACGACTCCCTGCAGGAGCGATAGTATCTGAAATAGGACTCCCCTTGTAGGATACTAATGCCTGCGTAAAGATTGCATTGCCCTCCTAAAGGGTGAAATAGGCTATTGTGTCTAATTAGAAATAGTTTGATGCCGGGAGCCGACAAATATCAAAAGGTTCAACCAGTTGCTCGGTGGCGCGTCATGATTGCGTGGTGCTTTGCCCGACACGAGGGGTTTTGCGCGCAGTTATGAACTTACTCTAAAGTAAGTCTCCTTCGACACGCTCCTTAATAGTTGAAAATTACAAAGGGAATTATTGTTGTGGTAGTAAACCTAAATTGGTTGAACTCCCCCCAACCTGAGAATTTGAAAACCCAACCGCATACTGATCGTTGCTTCTCAGAAGCAGAAACTTAACAAGACTGAGACTTGTATGAGTTTTAGAACCCTAGCAAGACTACTACGACCCGACTGAGTTGTTCAACCCGAGCAAGACTGCGGCTCCAACGAGTTGTTGCAATCAAGCCTGAGGTCTTGACCCTTGAATCATGTGGTTCATTGAAGACTGTGGTGTCGCTGAAAACACTAAGATATGCTTTCCTGGAAAGGGAACAGCCTTCACAATGAAGTATTGCTCTTGGAAGGAATGATGTCTTTAACACTGATGTGTTGTATTGTCTTTACACCTTGGCGTATTCTAGTTTGAATTAATTTTCGGTTTGAACGTAGAGGCCAGTTTCCGATTTATTTAAAAAATCATTCATGATTTTTCATCTTATGACGGTACTTTGATTTGGGTGAATAAATGCGATTATTTATATTTCAATTTTAGCTCATTGTTTATTCCTTGATTGGTTTGTCATGTGTGTCTCAACTTTATGAAGGCAATCATATAAAAAGCTTCTGGTGCACTACCGCAACACTCACTTCTGAAAGGCAGTAATGCGGGCAGAGCGTTGCTGCGGTCCTATACCACAATAACGAAGTTTGTAGTGCCACCTGCCATGCCAACACGTAACGTTGCCACACCTCCCCTGCACCGCGGCGATCAGTTGACGGAGGGCATATTTACTCATAGAAATGGAGTAGAAGGCCAAAAAACAAAGTGGAATGTAGGAAGATTCCATATTATATAATAAAGCTTCACGTAATGTCTTGACTCATAGTAACAGCCATTTATAGCATTGATGACCAATATTCATAGCTTTGATGACCAATGTTCATAGCTTTGATGACCAATATTCATAGCTTTGATGACCAATATTAATAGCTTTGATGACCAATATTCATAGCTTTGATGACCAATATTCATAGCTTTGATGACCAATATTCATAGCTTTGATGACCAATATTCATAGCTTTGATGACCAATATTTGCAGCTTTGATAACCAATATTTATAGCTTTGATGACCAACATTCGCAGCTTTGATGACCAATATTTATAGCTTTGATGACCAATATTTTCAGCTTTGATGACCAATATTTATAGCTTTGATGATCAATATTCATAGCTTTGATGACCAATATTCAAAGCTTTGATGACCAATATTCATAGCTTTGATGACCAATATTCATAGCTTTGATGACCAATATTTGCAGCTTTGATAACCAATATTTATAGCTTTGATGACCAACATTTGCAGCTTTGATGACCAATATTCATAGCTTTGATGACCATTATTCGCAGCTTTGATGACCAATATTCGCAGCTTTGATAGCCAATATTTGCAGCTTTGATGATCAATATTCGCAGCTTTGATGACGAATATTTATAGCGTTGATGGCCAACATACCTAGCTTTGATAACCAATATTCATAGCTTTGGTGACCAATATTCTGTGCTTTGATGACCAATATTTGGAGCTTTGATGACCAATTTTCATAGCTTTGATGACCAATATTCATAGCTTTGATGACCAATAATCGCAGCTTTGATCAATATTCGTAGCATTGATGACCATATGCACATTGCGTATTCGACCAGGCCTCATATTTATTGAAGTTTACGATTGAAACGCTACTTTTTTTTGGTCGGCTGCGAACGTGCTATGTACTAAACAAAATTACTTTGCAATGTTCTAGAAAAAAAAATGCTGTCAACACAAAGCAATGTTCGTCACAACAGCTTTAGTACTTGTCTTACACACCAGCTCTCCAATCCTCCGCCTTCAGGCGTTGTTTGCCGTTCAGTAAACTAACATGATTTAGTGATGAGTTTCTTATTCCCTGAATAGGCACGCATGTTGCATGCACCACAAGAATCCCCTGAAAGGATCGTTGTTGACCATATTTACCAGTAGCCATAAACGTAAGTAAGAACTGCGCCTGTGCAATTGGGCATTCGCCTGCTGTTCTCATCACCCCCTCAACCAGAGGACTCACTCAGAAGTCTCCAGTGTGATGATGATGATGATCAAGGATTCAGGAGTCGTTCAACTTGTGTTACATTAGATTAGAAAGGTATGATCAATAATGATGGAGAGATAACAAACAAGCAGACAGCTGACCGGGTCCGCCATGCATTATAAGGCTAAGAAGCTTGCTCCATCGCCCAGCCGCTACCACTCCTTTAATAGGACTGGACCCAAAGAAGCGGTCTATGTGGAGGCGATCGTTTTTTGTCCTCGTGTTCTTATTTGGCGAGTCGCAAGCTAAGTTCATTCACACAGATCGAAAGGCTACTACGCACCCATGGCTTGGCACCAGAGCGCTGCTCTCATTGGCTGCTGACAGATTCATTCACTGCATGCGAAGGCGAACCACACATTTCAATGGGGGCCAAAATGGAGTATTTAGATGCATATAAAAAACTCTGTCCAAGATTACTTCTCAGGAATGGGACAATGTGATGTATAATGTATCTAAATACTATGTCGTGCCCACGCTGAAGTCACAATGGCCTGGACTTGCATCTGCAAACGAGCTGCGGCAAATTGCGCAAGGCCGCTTATTACAATTCTGACAGGGTTAGTGTGACAGGATACTCTTTCTGCCGCAAGACTTCTTGCTCGAGTAATTCTCGTATGCTATCACAGACCAGTATAATGAGCTGGCTATGATAGTCACAATTATACAGAGGGTAGATACACTCTAGACCACCTGCTTACACGTAATTCACCGACAATCCTGCGATTGTCTGTGGTTAGGACATTCGGTTTTTGCGAGTTCCGTCTGACTGAACTCTTCTCCTCATAGTGTTAACGTCTGATCGAATAACTTCGGTGCATGCTTAGAGAAGGTCAGACCAGATATCGTTAGACAAAAAAATTGAATAAATTTACCTTGTAATTATCGAGCCAAATGATAAGTGAATGGACGATAATACCGACTGCATTCTTCTAGACCCTATACACTAGACGATAATACCGACTGCATCCTACTAGACCCTATACACTAGACGATAATACAGACTGCATCCTACTAGACCCTATTCACTAGACAATAATACCGACTCCATCCTACTAGACTCTATACACTAGACGATAATACCGACTGCTTCCTACTAGACCCTATACACTAGACGATAATACCGACTGCATCCTACTAGACCCTATACACTAGACGATAATACCGACTGCATCCTACTAGACCCTATACACTAAACGATAATACCGACTGCATCCTACTAGACCCTATACACTAGACGATAATCACCCTATACCAGACGATAATCCGGCACCCACTTGCGCATCCTACCAGCCGTGTGGAGCGAGACGTATTAATAAAGAATTAGAACGGTTTGTGAGCGTGCGCAGATTTCCCGATTTCATTTACGCTTTTATTATTTTAGAACAAATTTTATTCAATTGATTAACAAAATTTAACCCGCGATAGTCAGTTATAATAATTTCCGCCGTCTGGACGTCATCCTCAGAGACATTTTGTAAAGGTCAAATCCTTCTCGTGGATACTTGACTCAGTGTCGAGTAATACGATAGGCTATTCGAGCAGGCCACGCTTACGTGAGGTATACCATGCAGCCCCTACCGCCACCCTCACTCCTAACCCCATCTGGTGACACTTTCCTCACACCAACTCCAGCAACTATGGTGACATCCCCGCCACCCTCACCCTTAACCCCTCCTGGTGACACTTTCCTCACACCAACTCTAGCAACTGTGGTGACACCCCCGCCACCCTCACCCTTAACCGAATCAGGTGGCACTTTCCCCACCGTAGTTGTGACACTTGCCAACCATAGTGGAACACTCAGTAAATTAGAAATTTGCTCTTAACTGTGTCATTTAGTTTATTACATTGGATCCGCACTATCGTTTGCTAGGATCGTCGTGTTGTGCTTCGTGTGCGCGTAGCTTGTGGCTTAGTTTTATAGAGGAAATGATGGTAATTAGCAGTATGGGCTCAATGCTCGTATTTGGCTCATGTTATTAGCTCCCGTAAGTCAGGCAACGTAGTTGATTCTGTAAGCTAACGTTGCAGACCTAGATCTCACGTCAAAGCTGTTGGTTCCAGGCAACGTAGTTGATCCTATAAGCTAACGTTGCAGACCTAGACCTCACGTCAAAGCTGTTGGTTCCAGGCAACGTAGTTGATCCTATAAGCTAACGTTGCAGACCTAGACCTCACGTCAAAGCTGTTGGTTCCAGGC
>SDVV010043268.1:0-10266 GCA_016164225.1 Gammarus roeselii
TAACATTACTATCGCTGCCTAACATTACTATCGCTGCCTAACATTACTATCGCTGCCTATCATTGCTATCGCTGCCTAACATTAATATCGCTGCCTAACATTGCTATCGCTGCCTATCATTGCTATCGCTGCCTTACATTACTATCGCTACCTAACATTACTATCGCTGCCTAACATTACTATCGCTGCCTAACATTTCTATCGCCACCTAACATTACTATCGCTGCCTAACATTTCTTTCGCTGCCTAACATTACTATCGCTGCCTAACATTATTATCGCTGCCTAACATTACTATCGCTGCCTAACATTACTATCGCTGCCTAACATTGCTATCGCTGCCTAACATTACTATTGCTGCCTAACATTACTATCGCTGCCTAACATTACTACCGCTACCTAACATTACTATCGCTGCCTAACATTACTACCGCTACCTAACATTTCTATCGCTGCCTAACATTACTATCGCTGCCTAACATTACTATCGCTGCCTAACATTACTACCGCTGCCTAACATTACTATCGCTGCCTATCATTACTATCGCTGCCTAACATTGCTATCGCTGCCTAACATTACTATCGCTGCCTAACATTACTATCGCTGCCTAACATTACTACCGCTACCTAACATTACTATCGCTGCCTAACATTACTACCGCTACCTAACATTTCTATCGCGACCTGAGTGACGAGTGGATGTGCCGTTATAGACTCCTCACATTCATCTCTGTCACCATTCCTTATGAGATTAACCAAATTATTCAGCTGTATTGCAAAATGATTCCATTAGTCCCAAATAATGTGAATGTTCGAACTGCAAGCGCAAGTGGATGTTTTATTGTCTCGAGTCTTGGAGCAGCAAACGTGTCAAGTCCTGTCAAGTCCCCTGCAACTGATTAACCAATAGATTATCATCTTTCCAGGCCTTCCTGGGTTTTGCCTTTGTTCGTCAATGACCACCCTCCAGTTCGATTTTATTCTGCGCTCTATTCATATCATTCTCCCAACAAACCTCCTACATAAATCTGATGAAAATAATAATTAAAGCACGCTGTAAAGGAGTGGGATGCGGAATTTTTTGTTTTACTAGCTTAGGTGTGAATGCCGAGCTCCCCTCTGCGTTCTCGCACTTACAAAATAAAGAAGACCGCAACAATAGGCGTGGGACTCGTGAATGAATCAGTACTAAGTGATAAGTATGTGACCAGCACTGCCCAGCTCCGCTTCTGCACACAGTTATCAACATTTACCACAGTTCTAGGAATGGGAGAGGCGAGACCACGTGTCATCGACATGCAGTGTTGGGCGTTGTACTCAATGAGAACCCCTTTCTCATTTCCTAGTCCCATTTTTGAGAGATGAACTTGGACAAAGTAACTGGAGAAAGTATTTGAATACAGTATATAGATACATTATCCAAGTACAGTATCTAGATACAGTTTCTTGGGCAACACCAAAGTTGACACGACAGGATGCACAGATAGCGTCGCTTTTCTTTTCGTTGCAATTTTCGTTCCCAATATCCGGCCGAGATACCTGACACTCAGTGTCGGGCTAATGGAAGTATCTCGATACTTTTCACGATACTTGTTCCACATTTGTATCGTGTAAGTCGGTCAACGTCCCTCCCTGCTTACCTGAGCTTACCTGGGCTTACTTGACGCACGATGGCGCTGCTGGAGAATATTGGTATTTTTCCTGTTCAAATCAAAGTGTAAAAATTGATCAGATCCTCTGTTTTTTCCTGCAGTAATATTATTTGTTTGAACTGATGACAAGAAGTCCATCACACTGGAAACATGTCAATCATCAATCATCGTGGAACCAACAATTATTATGGAACCTTCGCTTCAGCTGGAGAGCTTGTTGAGGGATAAATTTGCTATAAATTAGTAACCGCCACACAAGTCCGTGGCAACCCGGTCTGGGTGTTATCTGTACTCGTGTTCAAACGAAAAAAGGATTCCTTAACACGTTCGAGAATAGCTTAATTAGCTGGCGCAAGTTATGTTTCCAATAATTATTTTACATCAATATATTTTGTGATGGAGGAATATTGGGAAGAAAAAATATCAGGAGGGGATAATATTGTTCATTTAAACAAGTCACATGACAACATTGGAATATTGATATAATTATAAGTATAACACTTGAGAAACATAGTTAATACTTTGAATAAAGTCTGATAAAGTTAGTGTGACGGCTAGAAGAAAAAAAGTTCGACCACGTCTACAGGAATGAAAAAGACACCCAAATTGGTCGATGATTTAGTTTAGGAATTGGTCGATGAATTGGTCGATGAATTGGTCGATAAGTTGGTCGGTGAATTGATCGGTGAATTGGTCGTTGAATTGGTCAATGGATTGGTCGATGAATTGATCGATGAATTGATCGATGAATTGGTCGATGAATTGGTCGATGAATTTGTCGGTAAATGGTGTTTTCCATTACATGAGGAAAGCATTGGAATGAGGTATGTTTCTTAATTTTTCCCACAATTATATTTAGGAACACTGGTTTGGAGAGGCCATCGGTAATCTTCACTTAGTGCACTTCATTGACTAACGTAATGAACCTTACATTATGCTCACTTGCTTATCTACACAAGCGTTTGAAAACTTTCTTATCTCACTTACTCATTTCTCAATTAAATCATGTCATCGGCACATGACACAACCAAACTCATGTGTGTGCATCGCAAATTGGAAACAACATTCTGGCCTCCGTGTAAAATAATTAAATCTCATTTGGCCTGCGCCAGACATCCGGTCTCCCACCGATGAGCCGGACTTGTTTCTTCATCCTTCCTTCAGAAACAATTTTCCCAACCTGGAGAAACTGCGACTCCATATCTGTCTTGTGCTCGCCCTTTCACCCTCCCACGGTCGCTTACTGGTACGGTGTGGCCTTTTTCGATGCAGTCGTCAGTCGGTCTAGGGCAGTCGCAAGGGCTGGGTCGTGCTCCCCTCGTGATTGTTCTGTGTGACAATCAAAGCAGCCAAGACATGACGATATCGGGGAAAGGTAGTGCGCTGTCATGTGAATTAAAGTCAATTATAGGATTGTTGTTCTTGGAAAACGATCTACTTCGGCCTCTCTTCCGCTGTATTTTGTGCTCAGGTCATTCTGTTCCAACTACTGTGATTAACATCAATACCCTTGATTTTTATTGGGCAAGAGGTCATTTTCTCGAGAAACAAATAATGAAAGTGTACGTCTAAGTAACTATCAACGATACACAACGATACACAAGAGGATCATTGGCAGGGTGGGACAGGAAAAAAAGACTGGGACCTTGGAAAAAACAGGGAAATCCAAAGATCAGCCAAAATGTGTGAATAATTTAACACTTTTCGGTAAGAGATACTTTCAAAAAAGTGACTGATCACATATGTATAAAAATTTAAAGAATTGTGTTACATCACAAGAAAAAATTAATTCGACATGCTTGAACGAATTATAGTAACTTTTGTGGAGACACTGCACAAATGCAACCACATGAATATAACGTGTACTTAATGACACTCTGCAGATGAGATTCTATAAATACTTTATTGTAGCTTGTACCTTCAAGGTGAACACATGTTTGGTTTAATTGTGCCAACTGTCATGGATCAATTTAGAAAGAGCATCGTAATGGTAGTGTTATTAATGGTTGGATATGTACAGCTGACTAGTAATACATGTTGACACCATTGTTCAATTTTCATCTCGAAATAGTTCAGTTTGATCTAAAAAATGTTCATGATGTCACGATTTTCAGTTCTTTCTTGAATGTGGCGGTGTCTGTTTTTGTTTGTATAAGAATAAAGTGGTGATTTTTTTTTCAAAAACAACAGTAATGGGCTGATTCAATTATGTTGTGTTTATTTTAGTATCAATACATTTAAACTTAAACGTTTCTTTCTTTCTTCCGCCGTTTTTTCCCGCGCTGCCAGTTTATATCGTGAATCTCAAACCAATTTTTCCAGATTTTTTCAAGTTTTTCAAAATTAGGAAACGCCTACTGCGCTAACCCTGATCAAACGGAGGTTATGACTGCTTGGAAAATGTGCCATAAATTTCTTTATAATCGTTTTCCATTCAAAGATCATAAGGACTGCACTCGCAAATACGTGATGAGTAAGAAATGCTTGCAGCATGTATTAGAGCAAAGCATGTTTGGCATGCTTTACTGACGTAATCTTGAAAAACTTGGATACTTCCGGTTTTTCGCTATTCACAGCAGGTCACGGCGTAGGTTTCACCTGGTCTACATCTGTGTGTGGGGATACTCTCCATTCGTGTTGTGGCACTAGCATTTGCATTTTGGGGCCACATTCGCGTTGGATACCGACTTCGCGTTGCACTTGAATAGAGAGTTGTCCCCACAGTGAAGGTATCCATTGATTAGGGGTAGATCTGGAACACAGCTGAGGTACTTGTCTAGTCTGCTCTTGAACCTCAAGATGTTTGCTGAAGTTGACAATTGAGCACTTGTTTGATCTCACGTAATCCGATGACATTCGATTGAATGAGCCCGGCACGTGTAGCTGTCGAATGCAACTGGTTGCATCGCTCTGCCATCCGTCAATTTTGCACATTGAAGCAACATATTCTGCTAATCTTTGCCTGGTTTCTCATGGTCCCTTTTGTCGACATTGATCGTGTAGCCTTCCGGTTTTTCCAAATACTTATGACCATGGATCTTCCAAAACGTCTTTCGATTGATTAAAGACTAAAGGTGTTTAATCTGTCCTAGTCTATTTTCTCTACCTCCGTAATGTTAGAGGTGGAACTTCTTTGCACTGCTTCAAGTCTATCCAGATATTTCTATTTATGTGGGATCCAGGACGGACAACAGTTTCGCTGAATGGTTGGATTAAATGTTTCCAAAGAGTATACATTGTCTTTTTATCTCTAGCCAGAAAGGTTCTCATGACCCAGAAACAGTCTCCTGCCACTGGCCTTAACCTTTTAAATTTGTTCAGGAAATAAAGCACAGTTTTGCATTTGTACGCCTGAATCACCTAGGCTTTCTTTTTCTTCAATAGCTGCGTTATTGTTAGAATAAACCGAAGCCTTGGTTTTCAGACCCATTTTGTTTCCATATCTCAGTGTTACACATTTAGATTAGTTGAATGACATATTGTTTTCATCAGCACACTTGAAGATTTCTTCCAGATCAGTGTGAACCTTTTCTATATCACTGAAGTCCTTGACAATGCCTAGTACTTTGGTATCATATGCAAAGCAAGAGCCTGATGTACTTGGATAGTTTTTGCAGGGATTTTTAGCCAATATTAGGGAAAGCAGTGGACTTCCACTGGTGCAGAAGTTTCTCCATTTACTACCACACTTTGAGTTCTGTCTTTACGAAAGATTTTGATCCATTTATGAGAATTTCCTTGGACACCGCTGTTATATAGTTTTGATAACAGAACACTGTGATCTTTGTCAAAGGCCTTGGAATAATCAAGATAAATCACATCCAAATTTGATCCCTCACGCAAGGCATTTACTATTTTGTCATAGTGCTCCAGCAGATGGGTTCACGTGCTCCTCTTACTTCTGAAAAACCTGTTGCTTGGAAGAGAACCATTTACTTTTTTGAAAAAAATTCACTGTTCGTCCTTTCCTTAATATTTCAAATATTTTGACTACATGTGATGTCTAAGAAATTGGTCCGTAATTTGATGGGTTTATGAAGCTACCTCCTTTTGCTAGAGGGGAGATGAAGGCATGTTTCATGGTCTGTAGGATATCGGAGGTGTCCAAAAACTTCTGCTGTAAGTTACGAAATCATTTCGGATACCATATGGTTGATATGATGGGGTAGTTGGATACCATGGGGTAGTCAACATATTAATAATAAAACGTACGTTTGACCCGCCGGTTAGAACTACGTACCATAGAATAATACGTACATTTGCCCCGCAGGCAAGAAACACGTTGTTTTGCCCCGCGGGTTAGAAATACGTGCTCCCAAGTTAGGTCAGGTTGGGAAGGAAGGTTCCAACAATATGCTCGCAACGTAGCCAGCAAAGATGTCCAGCTGCACGCAGCATAACGTCAAGGAGCCACTACTCCGCTGCATCAAACTGAACCAGGGTGTACACCACAGTATATGTTTGGATTTCATACCATACTCGACTTCTGCTACAACATTTGTAGTGGTCATGACAGTACCTGCTTGCATTGTTTCAATAGAACAGCTGAGATGTCGTCTGGTCCGAATGCACTATTGCCATCAATAGCTTTTGTAATTTCCGAGATGTCAATGTTAAGATCAATCAATGAAAATTCCGAGGCGATTTCAGGATTTAACTAGGAATCTTTGGAATACTAAATACACGTTTATAATTTTCACTCTACAACTCGCTCATTGCCTTGTTTTCATCTACCAGTTGACAATAGCCTTTTCATTTTATCTTCTTCATTGATCGTTTGAACCGTTTATCCGCTTTTTAATCGAGACGATAGCTTCTTCTCGTTTGTGGGTCTAAAAGGGCTTACTTATTTGCAAAATTCTTTCTGTTTAATTAGTTGCTTCTTCATAAGCCTTTTCCTTTCTGAATTATACCTGATCCTTTCGGTTTGCTTTGGCCTATGTTGTGAACAACCCTGCAACAGTGTATCATCGAAGTTTCTTTTCACTTCCTCCACACTGTTTGCCTGAGCAATGAGTTGTTCCCAATCAATATTAGCCAGTAATTTGTGAATAATTACCCAATTTATATCAGCACTAAAGAAGTTCAGTTGCCGAAAAGTCACATACACGGAGAAAATTATTTTCTCCGTGTTCCTTCTCATAATGTCAGCATCTAGACTTATGTCGATCTCATTATGATTTAATTCTTTTCATATATTATAATGAATTCAAAATTACTAGATCTGAAATGTTTCTGTTGCGTTTTGGCTTTTCAAATATTTGTATTATAAAATATTTATCAACTAATCCAAATAGTAGTCCTGCTTGATTTTTTACAGCTTCAATGTTACCTTTGCCAATGATATACCTACCAGCCAATATGGCTGGTGTTATGGAGGCCTTGCGAATTCAAAAGGTGATTTTTTAAATTGATTTTGGTTTAATGTTTTTTGAGAGAGTATTTCTTATATTGCCTCTGTGTTTACAAGTGTTTACAAGTGTAAGAAGACAACAACAGGACTTTTGGCCCAAACTAGGTTGCCTTTGATAGTAAGAAGATTATTTCTGAAGTAGAACGTATACGACAGCATCTTGTGTCTTTATATTGTCTGTTTTAATAGATCAAGAAAGGGAAACTTTGTTGAAGGAAATAGTATTCAACGATGATACTCGAAACAACTTGAATCAGCACCTGAAGAGAAAGCCACCGACCCACGATGTTGATCTGAGATTGTCACAGTTTCATTCCTCGTTAAACCAATGCTGACCAGCGTTATTGCTGAGCACCGTTTTGCAACTAGCAGGTACCAATGCCGGGCATCTTTTTTACCTTGCTCTATAGTGCCAATGCCGGGCACTAATTTAACCGAATGGGTGTCAATGCCGGACACCATTTTTCACTAATATACTGGTGGAAGCGGTATAGATGGGATCTATTTAGCGGCGATTTTGGTAAAATTTGTCGAGCCGTGACTTAAACGTTTCGATGGTATCGCTGTTCACAACTTCCGCGGGAAGTCTGTTCCATTCTTCGACAACCCTATACGTGAAGAAATTGCGCGTGATATCGAGTGTGAAACTTTTGCCAATCATTTTGTATCCATTATTCCTGGTCACTCCGTTCGCATCTAAAGTGAAAAGGCTTGCTCGCTCGACGTTCTCCTTTCTCTTCATAATCTTCCACACTTCGTTCATGTCACCTCTGACTCTACGTTTCTCTAGCGAATAAAGGTTGAGTTCGCGCAGTCTCTCTTCGTACGATTTATGGCGCAGCAAAGGGATTTGTTTGGTAGCTCTATGTTGGACCTTCTCTAATTTAATGATGTATTTTCTGAGGTATGGAGACCAAAATTTTTACGGAATACTCAAGGTGCGGTCTAACAGATGCATTGTATAACATTCGAATACTATTTCTGCTCATGTACGAGATTGTGCGGGATATTATGTCTAACATTTTATTGCCTTTTTTGGCTGCATCGTTACATTGCTTGCTACTTTTCAAGTCGTTACTAATTATGACACCTAGATCTCTCTCTTTGGTGACAGGTATCAGTTTCTTTCCGGACATTGAATATTCGTGTTTAGGGTTATGGTGACCAATATGCATAACTTTTCACTTGTCGACAGTGAATTTCATTTGCCACTTTCTGAACATTCAACAATTTTGTTCAAGTCTAATTGGATCTTCTCACACTCGAGTTTGGTTTGCACTTTCCCTCCAAGCTTGGTATCGTCTGCAAACTTACTAATGTTCGAGAGTACGTTGCTGACGAGATCGTTTATGAAAATAATGAAGAGAACTGGACCTAACACAGATCCTTGGGACACACCGCTTGTAACTTTACCCCAATTGGAGGGAGCTCCGTCAAGTACGACTCGCTGCCGTCTGTCCGTGAGCCACCATTTTACCCAGTTATTAAGTTCGCCTCGAATACCGATGCTGTGCAACTTACTAACCAAGCGTTTATGAGAAACTTTGTCGAAAGCGTTTGTCGATCGGAGATTAGTGTTGGCGGCTCTCTCATCAGAAAGAGCTTTGGTTAGCAAGGGAATGTATGAGACTCTCCATAGTTTCTATAAACGAAAATGTCTTCCATGACTGGTCAGCACTGTAGTGGTGATGGCCATGCACCTCTACGGATGAAATCACGTGGGCATCACCATGAGGGCATCCGCCATCACAGGTAGACCTGTACTGGTCACTGTAACGTGAGTGATTTCCCGGTGACGCTGTGGGTGGAATCCGTTGGGCACGGTTTTGAAAACGCGTGTCTTGTGCACGAGGCTGTTGTTTTATCCAAACCCTTCGACCGACATGGTTAATGTTTGGGTGTTGCTGTGTGTTGCTTATACTGGCATTTCCTTGTTTCTTGGCTGCAGTAGCTACATCTTGCTAGGGCTCTAGTGGATATTTTGTTTTTGTTTATATACAGACAATCACATTTTTTTTGGTGCATTGCATATGACAGAAGTATATATGTTTGTTTCATTTGAACATGCATTAGGCTGTACCTTTTATCACTTGGCTTACCGCTCGGATTCGGATGGCTTATATAGATATATGTTAAGAGGTCTTGTAAACGGCAGTTATAATTGTATTCGGTTATTTTGATTGGATTATTTCGCACGGTAGGCTTGCTCGATCGTTATAATACGTAGATAATGACATTTTTCTCTTTATAGGTGATGATAACCATAGTTTACACGTGGTATTTTATAGCACGATCGAAACTATTTGTTCAAATAAATTCCCCTTTTCCCCGTTGTATGCATATTTTTTCAGAGTCTGGTAATGGCTCATCGTTATGGATCAAATAATTGCAGATACGTTCACGTAACTTCAGATGCTTTTTTTACTTTGGACAAGGCAACAAGGTTTAGATTCTATTCATATATTTTTTATGTCATAGATACAGGGTTCATAGGAACATTTGCATAGTTTTTAAATATTTAGGGTTTGGTTGCAGTTATTTTCACGCATTTTCAATACATATTTCTGTGGACAATCAAACAAATTGTAGGTTTATAATTTTTATTACATTGTTTCATAGGAATATTTACATACTATGAACATTTACAGGTTATAACATGTTCAAGTTGGCGTGTTTTTCGTCATTCATGCGAGTACATACGCCAAAGACGGTCTCACCCGGGTTATGCCTCATACATGTTAAATCCATGTTTACATTAGTTTTATCAGCCAAGACACATCTTTTCCTCTTTTTAGTGTCGGTAAATTTATTTTCAATGGATTTTTTGGGAAGGTCTGGAAGGCCATAGGCAAGAGTGGTGCAAGAGTGGAGATAGTAGCGTTTGTTTTCAAATTTAATGAGGCAATTTTTGATAGTGCGTACAGTTTGAAGCTGGCATGCTTGCGCGCAAATGTCGTGTATGGTCTCAAAGTGTGTGTAGGTTTTCTGGTTATGGATGTCTCTGTATTGTTCATGTTTGATTTTGGCCTGTTTTTGGTAATTGAAACCCTTACAAACTGATTTTGTGACGTCGGACTCAAGCAACATGCTGTAACACGTTGGTTGCAAGCAAATGATCACACTCGGGTCGTCATCAGCTGTTTCGCTTGTCAGTAGTCCCAGCTGTCATTTATTTGATTCATCGTACAAGGGATGATTTTTT
>SDVV010043269.1:0-10266 GCA_016164225.1 Gammarus roeselii
GGTGTCAGCGGTGAGCAATGTTGGCTCCGGCTATTACTTCTTGTTGTTGTCGTGCACCTTAGGTGTCAGCGGTGAGCAATGTTGGCTCCGGCTATTACTTCTTGTTGTTGTCGTGCACCTTAGGTGTCAGCGGTGCGCAATGTTGGCTCCGGCTATTACTTCTTGTCGTTGTCGTGCACCTTAGGTGTCAGCGGTGAGCAATGTTGGCTCCGGCTATTACTTGTTGTTGTTGTCGTGCACCTTAGGTGTCAGCGGTGAGCAATGTGGCCGGGCACTCGTCGTCTCTGGCGTAGTGTCTGGCGAAAGAGGCGAGTCGTTAGCCTTGTATATAATGAGTGACGATTAGAAAAAGTACTCGAAAAAGGTATACCTTAGTGTTTCCCCCCGTATCTTACCATCAACACCGGATCCCATACTTCCTAATGCTGAGGTATGTTTTTCTGACATCCTTTTTTTCAAATTCATCCATGTATCCGTTAAATATTAATTATGCTCGTATTGGTCAGTGCGACAAGATCGTAATAATTGGGTGAAGTTGACTCGGGGAGAGAGAACTAACTCGACACAATGAGGCCGATGTCTCCCAACAAGACACGCAACCGTATGATATTTCTTTAGTCAATATATACAGATAATGATTGTTCAAGTTCTGTCGCTGGTGATCGAAGTGTCCAACAAAGTATTGTCCCCAAATGATTTCATAATGCGATAAGCCAGAGCAATTTCTATCCCTAAACTCCACATCATGGACTATATATTTTCTCATTACATTTATATCATTTCATTGATGTATACTTTCTAAGTCTAACAGTAAGCCAACAAAATATTTTGCTTGATTGTCACGTTTATTAGGCTTCTAATTGCCAATGCCCGATCGGCGGGCCATCTGCATTTATTGAACTAGTCATATTTGGTAATTATGCCAAAACCAGCCGATGGAAGATTGTGAGAATTTTCTTGCAAGTGTCCCACAAGTGATGTGTATAAACTTATTAACAATGCGATTAAAAATGTTTTTCTTCCTAATGCTTATAAAAAGAATATAGACGCATGTCAAGATGTTAGGAGACATGGGTGCGGTTGCGGCTGGATCTAATCCAAACTATATTGAGTTTATTTTCGTCCAGCAAAGTCATCGCATTTAAAGATGATATATATATTTTTTTACCATAGCTCTCAGGAAGAACTTTTACTGGACGGTAAAGTTTTGAGTCTCCTGCAAACTTTCAATATCATAATAAATCTACCAAATGGGAATGGTTAAAGTTTCAGGTAGAGTACCTAGGGCACCTTGCTCGTTAAAATGGTATTAAGAAACCCCTTCAATTATTTGAAAAATGACTAGATATTCCTCGACCTCAAATTGTGCGAGAACCTAAACAAATCTGGGTTTGATAAATTTTTATCGAACATTTCTCCCCTACTGCTCGGAAATTCAACGACCGTTACCTTGTTTCACTGGAGGGGAAAAATTAAAACGTTTGACATGGACAACTGAAAAGACCACTGCTTTGACATATAAATATTAAACGACGAATGATGTTTTCGAACCGTCACACCCTGATTGTTTGGAGGGGGGTGATAACTTGGAACCGTCGATGCATGTTTCGGCCACTTGAGCAGGGGCTTTGCTTGCTCGAAAGCTAGTAGGTAGACATAGAGTTATTGGATTCTCGTTTTGGTGTAGTTTGTTGTATTTTTTCACATTATCTGCAAAACCAATTATCAAATTATGGTTAATCAAGAACTCTCACGCCGGTATTTCCTATTGGGAAGAATATATGAAATAACTACGTAAGAAGACGTTCAAGATGTACTCAAGTAGCCAGTTTGTAAGCACCCTGTCGCCTAACTGCATTCAGTGTAATGTGAGCTCTTTCTCGACATATCCTAATGTCTCCATAGCTTGTGCTGCAAGAACCTGGCAACCCACGAAGCGGAGTGGTATAGGAACCCTCGTATCGTCAACGTTTGAATTACTCCTACACACTTCTGTTCCCCCCGTCATCCCAACACCCATCTGCTCATTTCAGGTCGGTGACAAAATATTGTTGCTCTCACGTTTGCAACAATTGCATTACTCATTCCCTGCTGCTCCCCCGTGTCGGAAACGATGGCGTTTCCCCCTCATCGTTCTGCTGTCCTCATGTCGGTAACAATTCTTCGCCACATTCTTTTTGCTCCTCTGGTGTCGCTAACAATTGTCTCGATCACATCGTACTGCTCCCTTGTCTGTTACAAAATTGTATCTCTACCTCATCTTTCAGCTCACCATGTCTCGGTAACAATTGTGTCCCCACGACATACTTTCTTCCCCATCGTGTTGGTGACAAGTGTCTCAATGCACCACATCATTCTGCTCCTCTTGCGTCTCTAACAATTCTGTCTCCACCTCATTCATTTGCTCCCCTACCGTAGGAAACAATTGTAGGAAAAAATTGTCACCACCAAATCTTTTGTTGTCTCGTATCGGCAACTAGTGCGTCTCCACCACATCCATTTGCTCCCGTCATGCCGGAAACAACTGTGTCTCCACCTTATCCTGTTGCCCCTTCGCGAGTCGGAAGCAATTGTGCCCTCATCATATCTTTCTCCTCCTCTCGTGTTGGTAACAATTGTGTCGTAAATATATTCCTCTGCTACCCACGTGTCGTTAACAAATGTCATCGTGCCGGTAATAAATGTGGCTCCACCCCATCTTTCTCCTCCCCTCGTGTCGTTAACAATTGTGTTTCCAACACATTCCTCTGCTACCCTCGTGTCGGTAACAATTGTTTCTCAACCACATCTTTCTCCTCACCTCGTGTCGGTAACAATTGTGTCTCCTCCACATCGTTCCCCATCCCTCGTGTCGGTAACAATACTCCACCACATCATTTTGCTCCTTTCACGTCGGTATTAATTGTCATACCACATCCTTCTGCTCCCCTCATGTCCGTAACAATTGTGTCTCCCCAAATCTATTTGTTCCCTTCACTTCAGAATCAATTGTGTCCAACACATCCATTTGCTCCTCTCATGTCCGTAGTCGCCACCACACCCTTCGGTTCCCCTCGTGTATGCAAAAAATGGTGTCTCCACCAAATCAACTTATTCCCCTCGTGTCAGAAACAATTTTTTTCCCCACCGCATTCTTTTGTTCCTCTTGTGTCGGTAATAATAACTTTATTGTGTCTCCACTGCATCCTTCTTGTCCCCTCGGGCGTTTGCTCCTCTCGTGTCGGTGACAATTGTCTCCACCACATCTTCTTGCTCCTCTCGTGTTGTAAACAATTGTGTCTCCACCACTTCAACTTCCTCCCCTCATGTCGGTAACAGTAATTGTGTCGCCGCCACACCCTCTAACAACGTATCACCAACACACACCTCTGCTCCACTCCAGCTCCAATCAGGCATTGCAAACATCGTCCACAAGTGGGCAAATATTTCGTCCCAATAATGCCCCAATAGTGACGCTCTAACAATGACGCTCAAGTAAAGAGGCCCTAATATTGACGCTCAAATAATGACGCCGCTTCTCCCCAAATAACGACTCCCTCCCTCCATAACCCCCGATAGTGACGCTCCAATATTGATCCCCCATTAACGAGGCCTCAATGATGACGCCTCAATAATGTCGCCCCAATAATGACACCTAAATAATGACACCCCAATAAAGTAGCCCAATTATGACCCTCCGATGAATACTAACAAATAATGACTATATTTACATGGTAAACTTTATTCTGTCCACTGGTGTCCACGTATAAAGTTTCTCTTATCCTCTCTCCTTCATTATTCGAGTCAACAAAATTCGGTGGAGTTGCGCGCACTATGTTGACTAACTTTTAATTACTGATCACCCAATCAGATGCTCCAGGTGAAACTACGGGCAGTTTCTGTTGTTGGACACTAAATAAGCCATCCTGTATTTCTGGCCAACTGCATATATACTCTTACTGATTAATAAGGTTAAAAGGGGCAAATGTTGACTAGTGAAGTAACGATTCCCTATAAAAATCCTCACATAGGCCAATTGTTGTAAATATCCTACGACGATTTGCTTCCAAATCAAAGGCATGATAATAGATCTATACTTCTGTCAGACAAAATATATAATCATGTCCCGTGAATTATGTTCACAGAATCAATGTTTCTTTTATTATCTTGTGCTATCTGAAGCCAGTGGCAATATTTTCTCTACACTCATCTGCTCTCCTTACTACCCATTACAAGGGTACTCTTACGTTATCACTAATTTATTTTAATCAAATTTAGCAGAACCCTATCATCCGTGCGCACTGCAGAACACGTTATGCCGACAGTACATAACAGCGATATTGAGGAGCCGCCCTGCAGGGCCAGAGCACGATAGGAGCGTTCGAGATTACGTCACTCAGCCTTGGGCAGCTGTCACATGGGGAAAAAAACTTTCGTGGGCAAGCTTTCACCATCTGCCGTTAGGAGGATAAAAACTCAAACAATCGTAAAATATGATGTTTCTAGATCGCAACTGCTGTGCGTTTGAGATGTAACAGCTTAATTTGAAAGGGCAGCTGGTACAGGCTCTGTCCTATTTTAAATTCCTCCTTATCTAGACCACGCTGCCACTCAAATCTCCAAACACTATTTGATCCAGAGGCATTGGCGTCATCTCTCAGAAACACCTGTCTTTGTATTCGGTATGACGTCAAAAAACGTCAAAAATACAGAAAAATATAACAAAACATCGAAGACTAATTGCTCGTGGGGGTATGGAATCCGCAGTTATTTTAATGTGATTGTGCCTCTCGACGGCTGGACGAACAATGCCTTGCTATGCTTTCAGGTGACAAAAGCCGACGATTGAAAAGGAACTTTGATCTGACTGAGAAATTACCCGCTGAGAGTTAAATTAATTGGAAGTTCCCATCTTGCCGTAGAAGTTATGATACGAACAACACGAATTAACAACAACTTGTCCATTATAACATAATTTTTCTAGTTGAGTTTCATTTGGGATAACCTAGACCCCAGGAGGCAGGGGAAGACAAATAGTGCAGAGAAACCCCGTCGTCCAGGCCGGCGGCAATGATGGATTTCCTCATCAGTTGAATAATATCACTAAAAATGAGGGTAGGACGTCGTATCGCAATGCCTCACTCGTAGTAACCGGGAGTGGTCCAACAAAAAAAATCGAGGTATCTGATCTTCAATGGAATCAACATTGTCCAGAAAAAATTAACTTGTTAGAATGTGCATTATTATACTATTTTAACTTGCACTCATGCCTGGGAAGGTTAGCTGACTGATTATATTTAATTCATATGAGAATTTATATAACGTGTTTGAACAGGTTGTAGAAAATACTGAACTGTACAATGTAATATTAGTGTTATTTTAGGATTTACAACCGATAAACTAATTAATATTTAGACAGGTAATCATTGATTATCTGACCACCACATGATATCTCGTCCACCAAAATACAATCGGATAGTAACGTAAATTAGTTTGTAAGTATTTAATCATACAAAAAAAAATTGCAGAAAACCACTCCTTAACACTATTACGAGGACTATTGTGAGCAACCTATTACAAGGATTTTACATAGATACATGTTAAATATGGTAACGCAACCTTTTGTGACACTCGTTTTATGAAACGAGAATGGGTTCCGAATAATTATCTCTGACCCTGAAGAACATCAACGGCCAGGATCAAGACCCTACAGAGGACAGCGTACGGCTTACAGCTTTCATGAGCCTTATGACACTACAGAGGACAGCGTACAGCTTACAGCTTTCATGGGCCTTATGACACTACAGAGGACAGCGTACAGCTTGCAGCTTTCATGGGCCTCATGTCCCTTCAGAGGACACCGTACAGCTTGCAGCTTTCATGAGCCTTATGACACTACAGAGGACAGCGTACAGCTTACAGCTTTCATGGGCCTCATGTCCCTTCAGAGGACAGCGCTCAGCTTACAGCTTTCATGGGCCTCATGACCCTACAGAGGAAAGCGTACAGCTTACAGCTTTCATGGGCCTCATGACCCTACAGAGGACAGCTTACAGCTCGCAGCTTTCATGGGCCTCATGACCCTACAGAGGACAGCGTACAGCTTACAGCTTTCATGGGCCTTATTACCCTACAGAGGACAGCGTACAGCTTACAGCTTTCATGGGCCTCATGACCCTACAGAGGACAGCTTACAGCTCACAGCTTTCATGGGCCTCATGACCCTACAGAGGACAGCGTACAGCTTACAGCTTTCATGGGCCTCATGACCCTACAGAGGACAGCGTACAGCGCACAGCTTTCATGGGCCTCATGACCCTACAGAGGACAGCGTACAGCTTACAGCTTGCATGGGCCTCATGACCCTACAGAGGACAGCGTACAGTTTACAGCTTTCATGGGCCTCAATACACAATATGTCTACGGCTCAAAAGCGTTGCTTGATAATGTGAAAGAGAATTCGTTATGTATGAAATATCGTCTCTATTTGTTAACGTAACTGAATGAACTTAATGATAATTAAGAGCTTGCAAGCGTCGTCAACGTTATCTTTATTCCTGGTAAGTGCACTTCAATACACCTCCGTCTAGGGGCAAGAGGTCGCAACACTCACAAGAATGAACGCATTTTGGTGGACATTACGGTGTCAAATTCTGCAATTTGTCAGTGATGTGGATGACCCAGCAAATTTTGAATATGCTTGTAGGGAAAGCACAAATGCAAGCTACGTGTTGTCAACATACGTTCCTGTAAGTAAATAAGATCTCAAATCCAAAAATAATATAAGGAGATAGATAATGATAGCCCTCGCATCTACGCAGACGCAATATCAGCCATGTTGTTGAGTTCTGAATATCTTGGGCTGTTCAGAAAACATATTATTCGCTGATCACGTCATGAATTATTCAGCACTTAACATACTGGAATTATTTACCGTTGTGATTTTAAGTTGTTTGTGGAATTAATTACACCAATTGTTTATACGTCTTCAAATTACAAATTGAAGCTCAATCTAAGTTGAAGAGGTTACAGCGACACTTACTGTATGTTCTATGTTAGTTTCGCAATAAAATTTTTTTAGTACAGTAAAATAATTACCACTAATTGACCAGAGCAACTGACACCGATGCTGACATGATCTGGTCCTGTCTTTTAATTAACAAATTAAATGTGTAGGGTATACAACCGCTGACCCATTCCTTTTTGTTCGTGATTTTAAATTAAACAACATCAACATCAGTACAATGCATCAGAACAATGCAGACGTCATCTCGTCATTAAAGTCGGCTGTATAATACCCTCCGCACACGATGTTCAAAGTCCTGAAAGCCTTGAGCCTTTTGAACGATGAGTCATGCCTTCTCATGATTTCAGCCAATGCACCCGCTGAAAACATATTATACGACACAGATTTCAGCCAACGCGTGCACATTGGCTAGAATCCCATGGAGGCGTGACTCATGTTCAAAAGGCTCAATTATTTCGGGACATCGTGTGCGGAGGGTTTAACCCACACCAGCTATTTGTGGTGCTAGGAATATTTATGACAGTCTTAGACGATAGTTTACAGGAGGAAAACTATTCAGATTTAGCCCCCTTACAGCTAAAGATCGGTCAAAAAAAATTTTGCTGTCTATAATGTGTCAAAAATGCATGATTGTGTACTCTTTAGTTATAAAAGAGTAGAGCAATAAGAAACAAATAATAATGTCAGCTACTTGGATATAATTGATCATCGCCTATCTTCATCTTACAGTCGGGCATCAATATGAAAGGTGGTCAAATGCATGATTTTTGATGACAACCGTGGACAAACATAAATTTTAACTACCATTGTTTTTTTTTTCTCTGTTCTTGTGAGCCTTCGAGACCCATGACTTATATCATGTTATTTGGACAAAATTTAAATGCGATTTTTCTGCAAGAAAAGGCGTAATACATATTGCTCTGATGACTAGTACTGTATGTATTTTCTTCAAATGAAATGATGATAACCGTGACTATTTGCCTCATCCGCGAATGAGCACTAAAAGGGGGAATCCTTTAGAAACACTTCATTTTTCACGATTTTGAAATCTATTATCGCGCATTCGCTAAGAAGGACTTGTGAAAACAGTCGCAAAAAATAAATATTGCTCTTCCTTTTCACGTTGAAGTCTCACGCCGATACCTGAAATATGGTAAAGAGGTAATATTATCCATTTATTAGTGCAAATCAAATTAATTATCGGTGAAACTATTGATTAAAAAGAACCGCGGTTTCCATGCGATGTCTTTCGAGATCGATATTGAATCCATGATATGGAAAGAATTGTTTTACAGGAAACACATTATCTAAGATAAGTTCACTTACGTCATACAATCCACTTTTTTGAACAGAGAGTGACTGGCGGAAGAGTTCACTTGTGTTTACAAATGTCATGTCGTTGGACGAGACTAAGTTTCCTCATGATACCAATGAGTTAGTTAAGAATTTGAACCCCGGAACGAGTGCCATTTAGTGGAGAAGTTTCAGCAGTGAATAGCATCGAACAATGACATTCAAAACAAATCAAATCAGCCCCCAAAGTGAAAGCCCCGACCCACGGTGCTGATTTGAGATTGCCACAATTCCGTTCTTCGTTACATCAATGATGACCGGTGCCGAGTATTGTTGATGGATTTAAGCGAGCAAGGTAAATGCAAGTAATATCATGATATAGGCTGTGAAAATAATCTACGAAGTGTCATAAGTCGTCGTAACGATCGACCGTGGCCAGCGATAAGTCCTGACAAAAGTAACCTTAGTCACTGGTTATGTGGTTAAATGGATGATGTGACTGACCGGGGAAACCTCAATACTTTGGACGATCCAAAGAATATGGGCGACGAAACCACTTCAATAATAAAGGATGGTCGAGTGCTCCTGGTTATAGACAGACTACGCAGCAGAGAGCAATAGTGTGTTAAGAAATACGGTGGACACTTTGGGGATTAACTGTAAATCCAAGGTAAGTTCGATGTTTAATACCTTACATTTTTTCACTTGTGTCGTCACATGCCAACTGTGTCCGGCAAATTACGAACATTTTTGCGTACAACGTTTTGTTTGCTCCGCTATGATGGCAACTGCCCTTGGAAGTTTGTTCCATTCTTCAACAAAACCACACGTGAACGAGTCAAGAAGGATTTTGAATGTGAAAACCTTACAAAGGATTCTGAATCCAATATTTCTGGCACAATTTGCTTTCCTTCGTTCTATTGCGGAGCAAGGGTATCAGATTGTTAACTACAGGTTGACCCTTTTCGAATTGAATATTTTCGTTGCCAAGAACGAGGACCAGAATTGGACCGAGTATTGGAGATGCTATCAGAAAGATCAGGCGGGAATGAATATAAAGGGGAGAGGAGAGCCTTTTATGGAAATGGGAGGCAGAGACTGAGGAGCGACTGCCCAGTCTGGCAAGCGATTTCTTAGACGCAAATGCGAACTAGAGGCTTTGGGAGATACATGTCTATGATTGAAGGGGGAGTGCTTGTCTGAATCAGTTATTGGAGCTCAATTGCCGAGGATCGTGGCAGGTGCCGTGTTCGGAAAGGGGAGACACTTCCTCTTGTCCCTGGAAACTGAAAGATTGTCTTGAAACGAACTGGATGTATTGAGGATTATTTGTCAAGTTTAATTACCTGCCTGATCGTATAGTATTTCGTATCAACCCCAACCAGTTTACAGGGGACATAGACAGAAATTATCTAGACTGATGAATTACGTGTTTTATAGTCCCGCATTAGTTCTGCACGATTCATCGAGATGGTCAAGCATTAGTTCTGCATGCTTCATCGAGATGGTCACGCATTAGTTCTGCATGCTTCATCGAGATGGTCACGCATTAGTTCTGCACGATTCATCGAGATGGTCAAGCATTAGTTCTGCATGCTTCATCGAGATGGTCACGCATTAGTTCTGCATGCTTCATCGAGATGGTCACGCATTAGTTCTGCATGCTTCATCGAGATGACACGCATTAGTTCTGCATGCTTCATCGTGATGGTCACGCATTAGCTCTGCATGATCCATCGAGATGGTTACGCATTAGTTCTGCATGCTTCATCGAGATGGTCACGCATTAGTTCTGCATGCTTCATCGAGATGGTCACGCATTAGCTCTGCATGATCCATCGAGATGGTCACGCATTAGTTCTGCATGCTTCATCGAGATGGTCACGCATTAGTTCTGCATGCTTCATCGAGATGGTCACGCATTAGTTCTGCATGCTTCATCGAGATGGTCACGCATTAGTTCTGCA